>PVJA010024938.1:0-31284 GCA_004027025.1 Myocastor coypus
ATTTGATGGGTTCGGTGCTGGAGCATGGGCTGGAGGGGTTCAAAAAAAAGGGGGGGGGGAGGGAAGGCAGGCCAAGGATCCTGACCCAGCCGGGCGGGCGGGCTCAGCTCCCAGCGGTGGGGTTTGGGCTGGGCTGGAACAGGAAGTTAGTCGTGGGAACGCAGAGGTGGGGCAGAGAGGCGCAGGGGCTTACCCGCGGCGGGTGCGCAGGCTCAGCTCCCAGCGGTGGGGTTTCACAATCACCTTATATTTGGGAACATTTTAACTTCTCTTTGAATGATTTACATGCTTTTTGAGGTAAAACATAAAATAGTTGAGTGGCTTCCATGTTCTTTAGAACAAAACAAAAGGCGCTCACATATTAGGTAAGATTAAAATCACAAGGAAATAGAATGCTTTGAGGCCCTGGTTGATAACACTGTGGAAAAATACAATGTTATTTCCACTAATCCTACAGCATAATAGCCCAGGAATACTACTAATTTTCCTAGGAGATAGGAAAGAAATGTTGACTGCTTTCATTTGTGCTTTAGATAAAAGAATACTATATTACTTTCATAGAACACAAACCTAACTATTATACATCAAGAGGAATAAAAGATGAAATAATACTTGAGTTTAGCACTACAGAGAAGAGGGGGAGTAGTGTATTATTTCAATCCCAAGGACCTGAAAAAAGCTTGCATCTCTCCCCCCTTATTTGTATGTTCTTTCATTTGTTTTTAATTGGAAAAGATGAGCATGTAACAAGAGTCCTATTAGGTATGATTTATCTTTTATGCTTTCAACTACTGGTGTTCAACTTCTGATTTTAAGCTTTATTTATTCTTGTCCAAATTGAGGTAGAAATTTCAAGGACTGAATATAAGCCTTAATGCGTTCCATTTCACTAATCCTGCCTGTATCAGTAGAATGTTTTGCTCTTCTTCTACAAAGTCTATGCCCCCTCCAGATTTTTAGTTTGTGCTTGAATTAGACAGAAAGTGATGATAAATCAACATTTACCACTTGCTACAATGTAATTATAAGCAAGGGAATCTTTTTTCCCCTAAGGGTATCTTTGGGGGCTACAAGAAACAAATCTCTCAAAGTAGCATTTAATCTGGTGGTTCCAATTGTACAGCAAATCCCTCTCTTTCACATTAGTGCTTGTTGTATCATAAAAAAGAAAAGAATCTTCCTTGGCTAAATAATCCAAGGTGACAGCAACTGAGTGTAATGTGGAAAATCCTTCAGGACTCACAGAGATATCTGTAACATTAATTGTTGACTTCTGGAGAGAGTTATCGTAATAGTGGTAGAATTTAAAATTGACAAATCCGTTAAATGAAACATTCACATACAGTTCTTAGTTTGTATTTTCCTGTTGTAATAGACTTTTCCTTGTGAAGTGAAGGACAGAATGGGAAGTGGGTGCCTCATTTCTCCCTCATCCTACCACCTTCGCTGGCAACTTTTTTCAGTCTTCTTTATATTCCCCAGGTCCTATTTGTAGCACCTAAAAGTATTTTCATCAAGAAATTATTTTCTATATTTTAACTAATAAGTATTCAGACAAACATCTTTTATCTAGAATTTATAAAGAACTACGAACCATCAGGGTCCCAAAATTCAAAGATCCAATCCAGAAATGGGCATCTGAGATGAACACACACTTCTCAGAGAAAGAAATTCAACAAGCCTATACATACATGAAGAAATTCTCCACATCACTGGCCATTCGCAAAATGCAAATCAAAACAACACTTATATACCATCTCAGCCCAGCAAGAATGGCTACCACAAAGAAATCAAGAAATTCTTTTCTATCTGGAGTCCCAGCTACTCAGGAAACTGAATCAAGAAGATGGTAAGTTCAAGGCCATCATAGGCAACTTAGTAAGACTCTGACTCAAAATTTTTAAAAAGGGGAAAGGGGGAACTAGAGAGGTAGTGCAGCAATAGAACATCACTGTGCTCAAAGTACAGCACCAGAAAAAAAAAAAAAAAAAAAAAGCTTAAATCACGCAAACACACAATCAAATAGAGGGTAAGAAAGGAGAAGGGAGAGGAAATAGAGGGGGAGGGAAGGGGAAGAGGAAAGGAGAAGAATTTCCTTCAGGTTTAATGAGCACTTCAATCAGAGCTTAATGACTAGAGAGGGAATGTGGACTCACCAAGTCAGAAAGCCCAGCAGAAACATCACTCCCTGGTCTGTGAGTGTTTGCAGGTGAGTTTTCCACAGCAATCCAGGAGCTTGGTGAATTAATGTCCTCCCCAATGCTCCTGGGATTCTCAAGGGTCCGGAGGGAAAAAAAGGCAGAAGTGGGAGGCTCTCGCCCCTTTTGCTTCCTGCCTGTCTACTTAGGCTGAGAGAGGCCACCTTATCTTCCCTGGCTTTCAAAGGGGAAATTGCACCAGCTGCTTTCCTGGGCATGCAGCTTGAAGGTGGCAGCTATCAATTTCGTGGCTTCCAGCTGAACGATCTTTAACAGCCAATTCATTCCTGGTGCCTGAATATTTCTCTAATTCATAAATGAAAACCACACTATATAAACTCACAGTGTAACAGAGGAGAGTAAATTACATTGCACTAAATAAATGTATACATTGTCAAATAGTGCACAATGCAAGAATGAAGAGGTTAATGGGAGAATATTTAGGTAACTGAAGTTTCTGAAACGGTCAGTAGCTAAAGCCCCTGCATTCTTCAGGGGACTTGTAGAATGATGTTTGTTGTTGCTCTCACCTTCTGACACTTATGACCCTAAAAACTGGCATTAGCCTTCATCTTCGTCAGAAAGAAACATAATTTTATGCTGCTTTTAATGGATGTGAACTGCTGAAAAACTCACAGCAAAGTTTTTAAAGAAAAGTAAGCCTTTAACACCAAAACAAATACTCTCCAAATAGGTATCCAGCCTCATTTGGTGCTTCTGTCCCGTTCTACCAAATCTCCTTTAAGTTGTCACTTGAGTTTGCTCATTCTGTCTCTTGACCAGGACGGCATCAGAGACTGTTTTAGAGACAACTCTTTGAAAGTCACAATTCTGACCGTCCCTGGTTGTTGATGCGCTCACATGACCGAGGTAACCTGCCCTTGCTCACTGCCATTCTTGTGTCCATTCTCCATGGCTCTGTACTCAAGAGTGTTCTGACACACTCTAAAAGCAGCCTTTCCTCGCCTCAGTCCTTCACATACAGCAATCCATTTTCCACACAACAGCTAGAATGATTTTTTAAAAACAGGAATCTGATCAGACTCCTCACCTGCTTAGAGCCAAACCTAACTCTTTTGCCCACCTCACAAATTCAGTGTCAGTCCAGATAATGCCCGCCCCCTGAAGCTTGTTTCTACTCTGTCCCCTGTTCAGCCCCCACCATGCCATCCTTCTTGGAGACTTGGGTCTGTGCTGTCCATTTGCCCACTGCCATTTGAAATGTTCCCAGCTAACTGCTTTCTTTATTGGCATTCGAATCCCTGTGGAAGCGTCAGCTCTTCAGGGCAGACTCCCTGACCACCAGCTAACATAGGTCCCTCACTCCTGTCTCCCACTCACACTAGACCATATGGCTCTGTCTATTGTTTTCTTAATACTTTCCACTATAGATTTTCAAATTTATTCAGATATTTAGTTTATTTTTTATATCAAAATATCAGCTTGCTTGTCTAATTCTTTGTACCTGAGTACTTAGGTATCGACATAGACTATGTGCTCAGAAGACACTTACTGCTGCAACAATACTTAACTATAATCGTACTCAAAAACTTAATGCCAGCTGCATGCACCTAGGAAAACAACTCTAAGATACTTAGAGCACTGCAAGATAAAAAAAAATTTGTGAGAAGAACAAAAAATGAGGCACCATGATAGTAGACTTCAACATATACTACTAAGCAACAGCGATAAAAATGTGTGGTACTGGCATAAAAAGACATCAACGCAGATATATGCACTGACAGAATAGAACTGAGGATACGAAACACCCCCAGACACTTTAAGTGCTAAAAGCATACTATGGAGGAAAGATGCCATATCCAACAAATAGTGCTGGGAAATCTAGATATCTGTTTGCAGAAGATTGAATCAGAACTCACATTCCTCACCATTTACTAAACTAAAATTGAAATGGATCAAAAGTTTCAATACTACAACACTGAACCTTCTGGAAGACAAAATAGATAAAATGCTTGAAGTCATGGGTATTAGAAAGAATTTTTTAAAATGCAAACTTGACTGGACAAGAAATGATAGCAAAGGAAATTACACAATGACAGAGCAGTGAGAGCCGGCGACTGAGCTTCTCCAAGACAAAGCGTCTGAATGTGGGGAACAATAGCTTAGAGAAGAACTGAAGTGAGTGGACATTACCTGGGCACCATGAGGGCACTGGCGGGAGAAGAAAGTAAAACTCAGTGATAAAGAAAAAGAGTTCACTCCGCAGAGCAGAGAGCCTACAGGGCTGTACACAGCAACGGGCTAGCCCCAAGCTGGGAGCACTGTGCAACTAACAACTTCTTGCCCACGACAACTGCAGAACTGCCCCAGGACCAATAGAATCACCTGCACTTGGAACCAGCAAGGAAAATTCGAGACGCTGCTCCAGAGTGGCCTTCCTCCACAATCAACGCTTGGCAGGTGAGCTCGGTACAAGCACCCGCAGGTACAACCACAGAGTGAGAGCTGGCGGGGACACCACTGTAGGAAAGGGTTGAGATTTGAAACTGGGTCTCAGAGCAGCTCATTGGCTGCTTCAAACTCTAAATTCCCAGAGTGGATGAGGAAAAGTCAGCGAGGGGAGGTGGCCAGCAGAAGGAGAGCAGACAGGGCCAGGGTGGAGTCCTGCTGAGAGGCCAGGGCTGGTAAGCAAGCACACACCAGGCTCCAGGGGTCAGAGGTCAGATTCAGCCTGAGTTCTGCGGGATTGGAGCCATCTTCTCGCAATAGGCAGACCTCTACACCCAGCACCGTTCTGGGGGTGGACTTCCACCACGACTGCCAGTGTGAACAGAAACACGTCCTGGCTTAAGCTCTACTCCCTAACCATAGGCCGAGGAAGAGTCACACATCCAAGACAACAGAGAATTCTTTTTATTATACTTCCTTTAATTAGATTACTTTTGATTGTTTTTATTTGCGTATATTTTCTTCTTTATTTGCTCTTTTTATTTTACCCTCTTTTCTGGTATGAGTGATTCTGGTCTGCATACTTTTCGTCCTCTTGTCTCCTTCCTCCCAGTATAGTTTATGGAGGGCAAGGCAGTTCTCTCCTATTCTTTTATATTCCCCCTACTTTCATCCATATCTCATCACCTGACTTATTTCTCCTGTATCTTACTCTTAGTCTTTCTTTGCTTTCCTCTCTTCTTTCTTTGATCTTGCTTTAACCTCTACTCCACCTCCATTTCTCACTACCAATTTTATATCTGATTTTCCCTATTGTCCTTTTCTAACCATATAACCTTTATCATCATCAGGATTCTTTGGTCCTCTTCTATTTCCTTTTTCCTATACCTTAGAGCAGAGAATTTCTTTTTAAAACTTTATTTCTCTTTCTCTTCTTTTCCCTGCTCTGTTTGTACCCAGCCCCTTTACACATCCTTTTACCCATGGGTTTTAGATAACTGATTCTACAAGATTACTATTGAATGCTATTTTTCTAGTTGGAGGAGACAGAGCCATCCCATTGAGTGCATATTGACTGTGGGTTAAAGCTTGGCTTGTCAAGAAGCTTACACTGCAATAATGGATTTCTTCTCTAGGCCAAAGGGAGCCCCAAAACAGGATCTCATGATAAGTTGTTTCTCAGTTAGCCTTGGTAGATACCTCTGTAATGGATTAACTTCTTAGTACTGAAGCTCATTCAAAGGCATAGGTGTACTCCTGACTTAGTGGACAATCTCAAGCCTGTAAACGTGTCTGCCAAGTCCATCATCATACCCAGAGAGAGGGGCAGCAAGAGTTCCCAGCCCAAGATCTCTGAATGGGTCAGACTGTGCAAGAATGCCTGCAATCTGGCAGCATGAGGTCCTAAGTCTGAGTGAACGTCAGTGTCAGCATGGCAGGACCAGAGGAGCTAAGGGGCACAAGCGCGCAAACTCGCTGGCAAAGGAGTGGCGTGGGAGTCAGATGGGCAGTGTGTCACTGGAATATTTAATCTGTGCTCCCACCAGACATCTTATGGGTTTCATTTTTTGCATGTTTCTTGATTTATTCAGGGTTACATGCTGTTCTTTTATAATTCTCTGCATTTATTAGGTTGTTGCTTTTGTATTTGTTCCTTCATTGGCTCTGATTGAGTAGGTGGAGGGGTTCTCTACCTTGTCTTCACCTCAAGCCTCCAAGACAATATTATTAACACATTTCTTTATTTTTTCCAAGCAAATAAACTCCTCCTCCTCCTGAGTGTTTTCAATTCCTCATACTTGCTCCCTCCTAGCCACGCCTTCCTTCTCTAACATAATTCCTCATTCCTGGCTCTTCCATACCTTACCTAACTTGTTGTCCTTCCTACCGGCAGGTTCTGACAACCACATAGCTTTCCTGAATAACAAAGTGGAACCCTTTCTCCCCTATCTCACCCTTGCCTCCACAAAATATCACCTGATAACTCTCAGTACCAATCCTTTGAGTTAACTAAAATTACTTCAATATAATCAGACGCCACATCAACCTTTTGTGCTCATACGCCTTGATTCCCACGTCGTGTCTTAGAGTCTAACACTCTCCATCCAGTCACCTCCCACTTTTCCCACCCCACCTTACCTAACTCATTGCAGAACAATCATAAATAATGAACTGTCATCATGTGTATAGAGAGTACATAAAGGGGGGATAAAATTGCAAGAAGTATCAGACAAAAGTGTTGTAAGATTCAATCTGTGGATGCTGTTATAATTAGAAGTCATTCTATCAACAAAACATAGTGAAAGTAAAAATTAAAGTAAATAACAGAAGGAGTAAATATAGCACTGGTCATACAAAGCTGAAAGTTATTCACCGGGAGGCAACATCCTACCAAAAATCTTCATACAAGTTACAAAGTCTGCTCACTTCTCTAGTCTCCAGCTTACAATAGTACTTCCCAAAAAAGGAATGGAAAATGAAGGTGTCCTGCCTTCTCTCCTTCCCTTCCCTCCCCTCGGCTCCCTTCCCCTCCCTTTCACTCTCCTCTGATCTCTTCTCTCTTTTCCTCCTCTCTCTCTCTCATCAACATTTATCTAGAGAGAGAGCAAAACAACAACAAATAAGCTTGAAACTGCAATTCAGGAAGTTATAAAAATGAGTGCAGAAATCAGTAAAATTGAGATTTTAATTTTAAAAAAATCAATGAATCAAAGAGCTGATTCTTTTTTTTTTTTTTTTTTTTTTTTTTTTTTTTTTTTTTTTTTTTTTTTTTTTTTTTTTTTTTTTTTTTTTTTTTTTTTTTTTTTTTTTTTTTTTCTTCCTTTTTCTTGTTTCAGAACTTTTGTTTGTTTATTCATTGATTTTCATGGCCGGCTCAGCCCACCCTGAGGGCAGGGCTGGTGCAGCATGTGGTGCTGGGGATTGAACCGTGGTCCCTGCAGCTGCCTAAGCTTTCCTAAGCAGGTGCTTTAGACCACTGAGTCATCCTGCTGGGCCCCAAGAGCTGATTCTTTTAAAGAATTTTCCTATGTATTTTATTAATCTAAAAAGTTCAAGTATGTTTAGACAACACTAACAAATGAGAAAATGGTTATGCCACAATATAATTTATTGTGCAGACATTTTGTTGAATGAACCAAACTGGGTACACATAGGATTTATTTCATGAAATCTACACCAGACAAAATGAATTTTTAGTGAGAAGAGTGAAGTCTTTCTTTCTTTTCTTTTTTTTTTTTTTTTTTTTTTTTTTTTTTTTTTTTTTTTTTTTTTTTTTTTTGGTTTCACATGAGATTTATTATCATATTATTGGACTGACCTTCATGTATTTGAATTATAGAAGTTGATATCTTCTGTACACCTGTAATGTAAAATTACAACACAATCATGCTAATTGACAGTCTAAACAATATACCTGTAGATGATATTTGTGTCTTTTATTCTCTTTTTCTTTCCTATTTTGTTTTTCCTGTTTCTTTTTATTTATTTACTTATTTTATTCATTTTTAATGAGAAAAAAGATAAAATAGCAAAGAAACAGTTTTTTTTAAAAGGCCAGTATGACAGCTACAATAATTAATGCATTGCATATTATTGTCTTCCTAGTAGTTATTCAGAAGACAAGATGCAGATATGATATCCTGCCTAAGCAATGTTAGTACAAACCTTTCTTCTTGATGAACTAAGAGAAAGTAGCTGTACTTCTGTCCTATCTTGTATATACATATATTTTTCTCACAAATACACACATGCACACACACACACACACACACACACACACACACACATGCACACACACACAATGGTCTTTTATTTATATCCACCTTTTTGGGTGTTCCAATGCAGTTAGAGAAGCTGCATTTGGAGAAGTCTTTAAAGGACCTTTTCATACTTGATGCTACACCAAAGATTGTAGGTACTTGAATTCAGCAAAATAGCCCAATATAGTCCAATAGTTCATAATAGTACACCTGATTCTTTGAAAGACTTAATAAGATAGATCAGCCCCTGGCCAGACTTACCAAAAGAAAGCAAGAAAAGACTCACATAAGTGCAATTAGAAGTGAAAAAGATGAAATCATAAGGGACACTGTGGACATCCAGAGGATAGCACTTGTTTTTAAAAATTATATTCCTGGGGCCAGGAAGATAACTCCTTGGCACAAGTGCTTGCCTGGCAAGTCAAAGGTTGTGAGTTTGAACCCTGTTCCTACAAAAAATAACTAACTAAAAATTGTATTGCAATAAATTAGAAATTTTTGAAGTAATAGATTCCTAGACTAACAAAACTAACAAACTAACAAAACTAATGCAGGAAGACATATGTATGCTTAACAACCAACTAGGAAGCAATGAAGGTAACTCATGAATGAAGAATCTGTCAACTAAAAAATGCTCAGGGCCTAACTAATTCACTACTGAATTTTACAAAACCAATATTCACCACGATTTTCTCAGAGAACGAAGGGCTTGATTACTCTCAAACTGATTTATGGAAGCTGGTATCACTCTCAGTTCCAATTTGAATAACAGGCCAATTTTAAAAAATCTATAAATTAGTCTTCTTCATGATCAGAGATGTGATAATCCTCACCAAGATATTAGAAAATAGAATACAACAAATTATCCAACCTCTATCACGATTAAGTATGTTTCACTCTAGAGATGTAAGGATAGTTCAACATGTGTGAATAAATGTAATACATTACATCAACAGAACCTAAGTCAAAAACCATGTGAATGTATCAGTAGATGCTGAAAAAATTTTTTGACAAAGTCAAGCATCCTTCTGGGATGAAAACTCTGAAGAAATTAAGTATAAAAAGACCATACCTGAAAAGTTATATCTATAATAAACCAACAGCCAATATCATACTGAATGGAGGAAAACTAAAGGCTTTCTCCCTAAAATTAGAAGCAAGGATCCACTATCACTTCTTCTATCCAACACAGTACTTAAAACATTAACCAAGTCAATTAACAATAGAAATAAATAAAAGGTATTCATACAGGAAAGGAAGAAATGAAATTATCTTTATTGGAAGGTGATATGATACTCTACATAGAAGGACCAAAAAACCTCCACCAAAAAGCTTTTAGAAGAGAACTTATGAAAAAAAAATACCATTTACAGTAGCTTCAAGAAAAATAAAATACCTTTATTAATTATTCTAGTTACATCTTCTTGATGTAGTGCTTACATTAGTACTTATGCTTTTATGTTATGAAAATGGCATCTTTCCTCAAACTTTATGAATCAACCTCTGCTACTTTCAAACTTTTCTACTGTAGCTTCATCACCTCTCTCAACTTTCAGTGCCCAGCTTCAACTTTCATAGAATGGAACATAGTTAGAATTTTGTTTGGGATTAAGCTCTGGTTTAAGGGAATGTTGTGGCTACTTCACTTTCCTGGTCAGACTACTAAAAAAAAAAAAAAAAAAAAAATATATATATATATATATATATATATATACACACACACACACACACACACACACACATATATGTATGTATATCTGCAGCCTTATCTCTCACCAGATACTAAATGTCTATTTGTCCCCCCAAAGCCTCATGCAGTCATGGAGTGGACTTCTAGAGTTTGTCATTAATTCATGATCCACCGTGATTATGGGTGTGAGTACTCTACTCTGCCTGGGCAGGTAGCCTGAATGCAACATAAGGGACACAGAGTTGCTCTCTGTTGCTATTGTTGCCACTACTCTTCCATTTTTCACTCTGCTCTTTGCTTCCGCCATGAGCAGCTGCCCTCTGCCATGTGCCACTCCGCCTTGGAGCCAGCCAGTATGGACTGAAATCTCCACTGATGGTGAGCTAAATGAACTTTTCCTTCCTTTAAGTGTCAGGTGTTTGTCCCAGCAATGAGAGAAGAGTAGTGAGATACTAAATTAAAATCCAAATGAGTCAAACATCTAAACATTAAAATAAACACACTAGACCCATTGGAAGACAAAGTAGATAAAACACTTGAAGGCATAGGTGGAGGAAAAGATTTTCTAAATAGAAGCTCCCTTGCACAACAGTTAACCACAGCAATCAACAAATGGGGTCATATTAGACTTGAAAATCTTCTGTACAGCCGAAGATTCAACCAGTAGCATGAAGAGGCAACCTAAGAGAAAAGGTTTTTGCCAGCTACTCCTAAATAAGAAGCTGCTATCTAGAATAAACAAATTAAACTATGTAAAATTAAAGCTTCAGTCAAGACATGGGCAATTGAGAGGACTGGACACTCCACACAGGAAGAAATACACATGGTTAAGAAATGCATAAAAACTGCTCAGCATCTCTGCCCATTAGAGAAGTGCAAATTAAGGGAATGGTAGGATTCCCTCTGACTCCAGAAAGAATTTCAATTACGAAGATATCAAAGAAGAAGAAATTCTGGCATGCCTATGGTGAAAAGAGAAGTCTCCTACATTGTTAATGGGAATGTAAACTAGTAGAGATTTCTCAAAGAACTAAAGTTATAAATTGCTTTTGCCCCAGCAATCCCCTTGTTGGGTATCTTCCCCAATACCAAGAGATCATTCTAGAGTGATACATGTATACCAATGTTTATACAAGCATAATTTATAATAGCTAAATCCTAGAAGCAGCAAGTTTACCCAGTAGCAGGTGAACAGATAAAGAAAATGCAATACCTATATATAATGCAATATTACTCAGTTATAAAGAAGGAAAATTGAACACATTTGTAGAAAATGATGCATTTAAAAATATTTAGTGAAATATATTGAAAGTGTTAGTGTTTAATTGTTTGATCAATCTTATATACCTATATCTATTAATCTGAACTGATCTGATGATGAAAATATGTAACATAACCATTGTTAAATTTAAAATAAATAAATAAATAAAATAAAATAAAAATAAAAATATTTAGTGAAATAGATCTGATGCATACACTTAAATAACATGGTATCTCTCATTTAAGTCAGGCAAAGTACAAAAAAAAAAATAAATAAATAAAGGATGGATAGAGGGACACAAGGGAATAAATCTCTTGCTTGTGGGAAGGGACCAAAAGAGCAAGGGCAAGGGGACAGGAGGGGAAAGTTAAGCAAATAGAACAAGGATACATCACATATGGGAACCTAATAGCCTCAATGAATGCAAACACTTTATGTCCCAATGATGAGCTAAAATAATAACAACAAGAACGAAAAAAAGGAAAAAGTTGGTTTAGAGGAAGGTGAGAGGGAGGATGAGAAAGGAAGAGGATTTTAAAATGAATCAAGTTTTATTATGTACATGTACCCACTCCTCAAGATGCATATAGACATCTTACACTGAAAATATGTGCTAGCAAAAGAAAATAAACTTGTTAAGGAATATAAACATAACCTATATGCATAAAACTCATAAACGCTTCTGAGAGTCATAAAGATAAATGTGAATGTAGTGAACAGCTAATTTTATGTCAAGCGGATGGGCACACTGGACGACCCGGTAGCTGATTACACATTATTTCTGAGCATCTCAGGGGCGGGAGGTGAGGGGTACTTCTGGAAAAGCCCAGTCTTGAACTGGTGGACAAAGAAAAGGAGGTTTCCTTCCCCGCTGTGAGCAGGCGCGGACCGATCCACCGAGGGCGTGGAACATGGGGCAGAGGAAGCCTGGGCTGACAGAGGAGCTGGGGCCCCCGCCTTCTATTCTCTGCACAGGGGCTCCTAGGCCCTTCGGTGGGACTGGAGTCCTCACAAGCAGCCTCCCTGGGCCTCTAGCTGACTGCAGAGGTGAGAGTATCACCAAACATAGCTAAGCAAGTTAGCTCAGTTTAGGAATAATTCCAATCAGCAAAAATAATTCTGGATTTTACTTGCAAACACTAAATTCTTGAGAAAAAAATGAGGCCATTAAGCTTTCCAAATTTTAGGAAAATCAAAGCACACAATGGGAAGAAAGAAGCCTTACATACAGGACAATAAAACATGTTTAAAGAATTAAGAATGGAAAAGACAAGTCAGTGGAAATTTATTTTAAAAAGGATATATATAAACTAGCTGTTGCCTCTATCATGTTAAAAAATAGGAAAAATTTGCTTCTTAGAGAATAATTTCTAAATAATAACAAACAGAACAAATCAAGATTATTTCTATATGATTTCTGTATGTCACATAAGCAAATAATGTATGTGTAATAACAAAGAATAATTAAATAAATTAGCCATAATCAAAGCTAAAGTAGGATATTTACAAAATACAGTGTTTAAAAGATTAATATGCAAGCTGGGTGTGGTGGCACATGCCTGTAATCACAGGACTTGGGAGGCTGAGGCAGGAGGATCAGTGCGAGTTTGACACCAGCTTGAGCTACAAAAGTGAGCTCAAGGCCAGCCTGAACTGCATAGCGAGACCCTGTCTCAGAAAGACAAATAAATAAATACATTTTTTAAAAGTTAATATGCAGGAATATTTTGAAAATTAATAAAAACATTGGTGCTCTAGTAAAAAATTTCTAAACAGAGTGTCAAAAGTATTAACATAAAGGCTGGCGAGATAGATCAGTGAACTAAGCACCTGCTTTGGCAAGCACAGAGACCAGGGTTTCATCGCCAACATCACATGGTACACTGGCCCCACCCCTAGGTACAGTGGTACACACCTGCAATCCCAGCGCTGGGGAAGGTGAAAACAGGAGGATCACTATGAGTCTGAGCTGCGAGCTCTGGAGTAAGACTCTATACCAAATACATAAACTTGGGGGAAAAGTATGGAAATAAACATACAAAAATTATATTCTCTCTAGTAACTCAACAAATGCACACAAAAACAACACTACATTCCTTTGCAAATGGACCAAGATTAAAATCATATCATTCAGAGTTAATAAGCACGTAGGCAAACAGGATCTTTTACAGCATACAAAATCCCCACAAGAATATTTGGTAAATCCAATGGAATCTAGTCTTTCATTATATAAATATTTATAATACAAAATAATACACATTGTATAAATGTATACCTACAGCTAACATTAGAATATTATGTGGCAACGAAGAATATGGGCAAAGGTGTTGATAAGGTTAACTGAAAAAAGTGGAATAAAAACAGTCTGTAGAATTTAAGTCGTTATAAAATTAATGTAAAATAAATATGTGATGTAAATGATATTATGCTATAGTGCATTATTCAGAAAACGTAACCTGTTACCAGGGCATTAACAGATTTTACTTCTCACTATCTTTTCTTTAAACTCATCTATACTTTCTAATTGCTCTCCAGTGAATGTTACTCATAGGAGGAAAAAAGCTGGACGTTTGTGGAAGAGTAACTTTAATTCCTGACATCACTTGATTGCACGCAGTCTCCTTAGCCTATTCTTTATGTGCAAAACTGAGATTAAAAATTCCATCGTCTTTTGAGTGGAAAAACATAAAAACTATGAAACAGGCCATACAATACAGCTTTAGTTCGTGACCCTGAAGAAACCAGTTTTACAATATAGGAGCCCTTTTTGTTCCCCATTACTACCAAGTGACACCATCAATAAAGAGTCTTTGAAAAGCAAAAATTAAGCAAAAAGGTGTGACAAGTCATGTGGTGAATGCACGGTAACGAACTCCAGAGGCATCGGAGGCTTGAGATATATGGGAGCGCAGCGATGTCCCTTGGGTGTAATTAAAATCTGAAAAGCTCGCCAGTGTCATGGGTATAAATAGTCTTCCTTACAGATAAATATGCATTTGAATGTTGCGTGGGTGCTGTAGTTATAGTCAGTTATGCTACACTATAAAAACGTAAATAAAACTGCCTCTGAATGAAGCTTTAGAAAGAATCAGAGCAGCCTAAATGATCAATTGTAACAGTCACACTGCACAAAATTAATGAAAACCACAGCAATTGCTAATATAGTTACAAATATTATGATAATAACAAAGACTTCCAAGCACCGGGCAGGCCAGATAATCTTTTTATGTTTTATAGGTCTAGAAAGCAAGCCTGTTAAATATCATAACATTTAAATATTTCAATCTAAATGGAATGAACAAGCAAACGCTATATCTGAAATCTCAAGCCAATTCGAAGCCATGCAGCTAAATTTATAAGCTGCGTATTCACCAATGCTTATGATTTTTTGAGAGCTGATAACCAGGGTTGCTTGCATCTATACTGCTGCGAGTCCAGTGGCGTTCAGTTTATTTTGTCTCCATCTTTCCTTTCCTTGACTTTTATCTCTTTTTGGTTTTTTGTTTGTTTTGTTTTTGTTTTTTCTTGTTTCAGAACTTTTGTTTGTTTGTTTATTTTTTTTATGGCCGGCTCAGCCCGCCCTGAGGACAGGGCTAGCGCAGCATGTGGTGCCAGGGATTGAACCGCGGTCCCTGCAGCCACATAAGCTTTCCTAAGCAGGCGCTTTAGACCACTGCTGGGCCCCTTTTATCTCTTTTTGATTTCTTACATATTTCTTCCTTCTTCCAATTTTGCATATATATATATATACATACATATATATATATGATAACATGAACAACTAATTTGAAGACAATACTATGCATTACAACAAATATTGTGACATTCATATTATTTTGTTTAGTGAAATTCTGTATCATTTGTAATTTTTCTGTTTTAGCTCTATTTTTTACTTTCTTTAAAAACTAAAAACTAAAAAAAAAAAAAAAAAAACAATCCAGGGGAGAAGGAGGAGAAGGGGGAGAGCGTCACTGCAGATGAAGCGCCACTGGCTGCAACGCATTAACCACTGATGCTGGTTGAGGAGAGAGTGCAGACTCTTTATAAAATCCTCTTCGTTTCTGTGGATGTTTGTAATTTTCAATAACAAACATTTTTTTAAAAAAATTGCTTCAGAAATCATTTCTACACACAGGTCATTCTTATTTCTGCATATTATATACAGCTTGGTGAAAGTTCCATTACAAGATTAAGCTATAAAAAGAAGAATATTTGTTGTTATATAAAGTCTTAATTTTTAATATAATAGTGGTTACACAGGCAAGGAAAAACAAGGCGAAGGGAGGGGTAGAGAGAAAATGGCTAGCAGGTGTGAGAATACAGTGGGAAGGAATTGCTTGTGACATTTTATAGCACAATAAGATAAGCTTTGGGAAGGCTGGATCTAGAGTGACACTGGGTTAGGCCCCAGCTCCGTGTGGCGTAGTTCTTCTGGCTGTACCTGAATGGGTTTACTATAGAAGCTGCACCGGGCTTATGGTTGCACTGATCCATAGGCTCAAGCCTGGGAAGAAATTAAAGAGAAGGGAGGCTCCTGGCCGAGCCTCCCGCAGGCCCTGCCACGCACTCTGTCTCCTCCGCAGGGCCCCTCTGCCATGCTGTCCTGCCCTGCCCTGCCCTGCCCTGCCCTGCCCAGCTGACTGTGAACTGAAGCCTCTACAAACCATAAGCTAAACTAAACCTTTCCTCTCAACCTGTGGCTGTCAGGGCTTTGGTCCTAGGAATGACGATGTTTGTAAATAACTTTTGACTTTATAAAAATAGCTGGTAGAAAAGACCTTGAATACTAAACATATGCACCTACATATACCTGAGGTGATAAACATAAACATGCCAGTTACCCTCATCTGATCATTACACACTGTATTGAAATGTCACAGAGTATCTCATAAATATGTATAATGAATATATTTCAATTAAAAATAAAACTATAATTTTAAGTTTTCATTAATTTTATATAGTTTTATATTATTAAAATGGAAATAGCAGTTATCAAAAGCATAATATTAAATGAGTATGGAAATTGAGATGAATAAAACCTAAAATATAAAATGCTGAGCATGAGTCATATTTAAATACTGAAGGGTTGCATTCCTTACCAAAATAAAGGACCTTTTTTTTTTTTTTTTTTCTGTCTCTTTGAGACAGGGTCTTGCTATACCATTCAGGCTGGCCTTGAGCTCACTTTTGTAGCCCAGGCTGGTCTTGAACTTGCATCAATCCTCCTGCCTCACCCTCCCAAGTGCTGGGATTACAGGTGTGTGCCACCATGCCTGGCCAATAAAGGACATCTTATTTTAAGTAAATTGAGATAGTTGCTGAAAGAAGTGACTTTTAAAAGTTCAATTTTGGGCTGTGGAGATAGCTTAGTAGACTAAGTGTCCACTCAGGCAAGCACAGGGACAGGAGTTCAGTCCCCAGCACCACAGGCCATGCTGGCTCTGTTCCTGGGCATGCTGAACTGGTAGCTGAGTCTGGGCTGGTGGCACATTCTGGTGATCCCAGCTCAGGGGAGCTAATGAGTCTAAGCTGCATAATAAGACCTTGTACCAAATATATAAAAATTAAATGGAATCAAATTGCTTGCAAAGAACAATGTAGTATTAAACTAAATAGGAAGCATAATACCTAGTAGTTGTCAATGAAGCATAAAGTTTGTAAACAATAGAAAATGACAAGCCAGGCAGAACAGTGAGCCCTCCAACTTGATTTCAAGGATACTTTGAAAAACTAGTGCTTTATGAAATAATGTGTTTTCTCTCAATGAGTAGTTAGCTATTTTTGAACATTTCATTTTTATTTTATAGTTTAGATACTGTACCTCCTCCTTAACACAACTGAATGAATAATAACAAAATTAGTATGATTGATTGCCAAAGAAGGCGGAGGTGCAAGAACGGCTTAACTGGTGCTATTTGGAGACTGTGTTTAAATTCTTCATGACTTGGGCTGGCCAAATAGCTCAGTGGACTAAAGTACCTGAAAGCAGGCGCAGGGCCTGGGGTTTCAATCCTCAGGCCTGCCATACTGATCCCACCCCAGGCCTTGCTGTGATGGCAACTGAGACTGGGTTTGGTGGTGCGTGCTTCTAACCCCAGCTCTTGGGAGACTATAAAGAGGCAGATTACTAGGAGTCTGATCTAGTAGTGATACCCTGAACACACTGTGGACCCTTACCTAAAACTCAAAAAATAAAAATAAATGAATTCTTCATGCCTTTGTATAATTACCACTACCTTTATCCAGTCAATAAATGTTTTTGTGTTTGTTTTATTCTCTGAAACCTTACCCAGCACTGAGACAATAACTATCAACAAAATGCCAACAGCTGGGAATTACGATTGCAAGTTGTGGGGCAGGCACTAGGTACAGTCACTGAAAGCCAATTCACTACAGCTGCCACACACATCACCTAGTCATTGAATTTACCAATTCACTAATCAGCTACATTTTTAAAAATGTAACATTTTTGAACTTCACAGAAGTTCTTCCCAGGCAGATTGACAGAGCAGGGACACAAGCAGGTGAAATTCAGAGCTTAACTGAGTTGGCAAAATCTGTGAGTGCAATAGCCAGATCCTTATACCGAGTATTTTTATAGACACCATAATTACACATGTCATATTTTTATAAGGTATAGTGTGATGTTTCCATACAGGCACTGGCTATTTAGAATATTCATCAACCCACACATTTATCATGTTTTGTATTGCATATATTCCACATTCTCGTATATATGTTGAAATATTCAAAACAAGAATGTTCTTAAATTTAAAGCAAGACTTCTCTGAAAGCAAAAGCTTTAATTAACCCATATAGCGCACAACATTTTATGTTCGCTATTGGCTCTATGAGAGGTTATGCCGACTATTCCCTCTAATCTCCAGTAAATTTGGGAAACAGGATACGCAGCATCCCTCCCTTCCTGACGATCCATAATTATGTACTAAATTCCTGCATTAAGCTATGAAAAATGTCTCTAGCTGAATCTTGCCTTCCTGCTGTGGTTTTTTGTGTTATTTTATTCCTCCCCACTTGATTTATGTAAAGAATTCTCTTACCATTTCGAGTTTGGGAAGGACACAGCTTTGTTATTGTGACACTCTGGGTGTTAGTTTTATGCTCTTTGATAATAATAATAATAATAATAATCCTTCAGAAAAGCCTGAATGGGGGCATGTTACTGAGTGTGGAGAGAGGACATAGCCAGAACAATGCTTCAGCAAATGAGGGCATCAGCTAAAAGAATCTGAGCTTTAGCAGAAACAAGTGCAATCTTGCACATGATGGGATCAGTTATTCCAAAATTATTAAACTAAAATTGATGCGGTGATAACTGCAAGCATCTCAGGGAAACCATAGGTACACAAGGGTACTAATCACATATAATGCCTGCAAGCCACAATGTTAAGACCGACATCAAAAAAGTTAAACAGAACTAAGCCCAAAAAGTCATCATAAAAAATAGTGCAAGTAAGACTGTAAGTTTCTCTGGGGACCAATGAGGACCCACAGTGAAAATAAGTTCAGTTTGATCTTGCTCTGCTGTTTATCCAACTGAACTCAGACAGAAATCCTGCTGACAGGTTCAGGGCACACCTTCCAGCTGTTGTAAGTGGCAACTGCCCCGCTCGCATCAGTCCCCATTTCATTCCAAGTACTTATGACTTCCGTGACCTCCCTCTGTCTTCACCTTCCCAAAGAATTCCAGGACACCTAGAACAGAAAGGCAGTCCCAATCAAAATTATTACTTCCCACTGCCTCCTGTATCTAATAATAAGTATTCTAGACTTTCACCAAGTTTCCTTTATTGCTTCTTATTTTTTTTCCATCTTTAAGCACTTTTCCCTTCTAAAAGTTTTAATTTTTGTATTGTGTCCTGATCCTTTATTAATCAAAGTGATCAACAAATATATAAACGCAAAAAAATAATTGGTTCCCTGGTCTCCATAACTGTGTTTAATCTGTGGTATTCCTATTCCATGTAAGTTTATCCTTTTGTATTTAATATATCCAAGCTCCCAGGCCCCTAGTTCATTCATTTTTTAAAAAAATCATAAAACTTTCAATGAGCAAATTAGGACATAAATGACTTGCTCTACCAACACTGGCCCAGACCTTTCTTTAATTCAGTGTGCGGCTGTATCAGTCAAAGTGTACACGTATGGTCTGTGCCATTGTATCTTCTCATAGTCTGGAGGTCCCTATAGTCTCATATAATAATCATATTGTTTTGAAACAGAGAAATCTTTTTTTACTGGCCCAAAATCCTCTTACTTATGCACCAAAGTGGGGAGGAGCTTATAGATCTTCAGTTCATGGAGACAGAGGTCAAAGAATACTGAAATACCTAAATAAATCTCTGAGTGGCTCATAAATAATTGAGCTGACCATCAAGCTAGTTTAATTATACCAAAAACTGATTGCTTACTAACCCCATATTATATGATTTGGGGGAAAAAGCACTTGAAGTAAAGTATAAATTTCACCTCCCTTCCCTTCACTTATGCTTTCCAAAAAGGCCTGTCGAGTAAAGTGAAATTTTCCATGCTTGGTAGAAGCCTAAACGGGAAACACTGATGGAGGATTGGAGAAAATGCTCAAGACGAGTGATTTATAAAGGGTGAAAGGTGTTTTCAGTTTTGTCATACAGAAATTATTTTGAGAAAGCATAGTCAATGTAAAATATTTGTTTAAGTCCGCCCATGAGTTTGTTACCTACTAAGAAAGTATTTAATAATTCAGGGACGTTTATTTTTACTCCAAGTTAAAATTTCACACTGGTGTATACTCAGAATAGTGATAGCAATTACATTTAGAACCGACTCACAAATAAATTCTAAAATATTATAGATACATAAAACTACCAAATACAAAATTACATTTCAGTCTTCTCTAAATCCATCTTTATTACTTATGTCTATGGCTAAGCAGGTGATAAAAAGGCAATTACTTTGTGCATAACTTTTGACGTCTTATTTCTGATCTAGAGTTTTCTATAGCAATGCCCCTCACCATCTCCCTAGTCCTGCGGCCTCTTTCATGAAGTCATCCCAGATTAGCCCCACCTGAGAATTTACATGATGTTTGTCTTCAAGAACTCCCTGCTGGAGGATGCCATAGCAACATGTCATGCTCCTTTCTTTAGCAGGTACAGCTCACACGCCCAGGAGCTAGCTCTATAGCTAATTTTATTTCTTTCCCAACTCATAGGTGACCTTGATGTATACATGCTGTCTCTACTCACTCCATTCTGCCCCTTGATGAAGAAATGTAACCTTCTGACCATAGAAAACATCCGTGTTCTACTGGGCAATATTACTTGAATATGAAACACAAACAGGATTTAATGACTGTATTTTAGAATGCAGTAATTGACAATAGTTGTATTCCTCTACATTAAAACGAATTCACAAGCAGATGGGATGCAAAAAGAGGAAGAAGTGGAAGTAAAATGGATTAAGATTTGATATGCATATGGACCTACTCCCTATGATAAATGGATTCATTATGTATTGTAAACATGTGCTAATAAAAAATGACATAATAAGGTGAAAAGTTCTGTGATATAACCCAGCCATGGATTGCTTGCCTAGTACATTCAAGGCCACAGCTTTGTTCCGCAGTACTACAAAGCAAAATAAAACAAGATGGAAAGTTCTAACTCCTGCTGTATCTATGGAAGTAAAAACAAGGTGAATTTTTCACTTGAAGGAGGAATTTATGAATAACTTGAGAATTTGAGACAAATGGAGTTTTGTGAGGAGATAATGAATTCCCTCAACACTGGAAAACTTCAAAGAGTAGTTGGATTACCAACTGAGACATGAGGAAAAATTCTATTATTAGACTTGGACATTAATATCTTCGAGGTGCCTTCATACCTTGAGATATTTTTACTTGGCAGGCTCTTTGATTTTTCTAGAGATCTTTGCAAATTTACTTTAGGATTTTGGTATTTGGATAATTGTTAACACCTAAAATTCTTTTAATAAGAGTTTAAATCCTTGACAGAGTCATTCTTATCTTTCTGTCCAAATGCTGTTTTAAAATATCTTTTAAAACCTTCACTGGGACTAGCCACTGAAAAGCTTTTGGCAAAGAGCTTCTACATGAAAGATAAGTACTCAGGAGGTAATTACACCAGGAAACCAGAAGTTTTCCTTAGTAAGATATCATTTTTCAAAAAATAAGCTAACGTGGCCAATTAATGTGTTGGAGAATAGCATGCCTTCAGAGAGATAAATACGGGAGCCTTCTTGCCTTTGAAATAAATGACATCCTAATGTTCACAGAAGGTTCTCAGGAAATTTTTCTCTGACACTCAAATAAATAGAAGTGATTCATCATCGGAAAATTAGGACCACGCACTTGGATGCCTGGTTTACTGCTGCTGTGTTGTGGGCCTTTGGTTTTAGGGCTTTAGATTTTGGTTCTAAAGAGTTAAGACTCCCTACTCTACCAAGAGGCCCTGAATTGTTCTTTTAGCAAAAGGAGGAAAGGCACTTCCATTTGTTTAGCTTTCTGACTCTCACATTTATTTAAAAAAAAAAAAAACACCTAAAAGTAAATGATGTCTTAAAAGGGATATTTAGAAGAGAAATATCACAGGAGACAAAATCACACAGTCTACAGAAGTCTTCCGTGATCTAAGGGTCTTTAGGGCAGGAGTATGTCTTATTCATGGTTTTTCTCTGGCAAACCTTTCCTGACTAAGGCCAGTGGGCTATTCTCTTGGCTGCTGACAATACTGAATGCCTGTTTTATTTCTGCTCAGTGCATTCATATAATCACATATGTATTCCATGTATCTGTGCCAGGTGTGGCAAATTTAGGAATTTCAAAACGTATAAAAGAGAAACTGTGATGGGGGAGAAGGGAAAGGAAATATAGGAAAAGGAAAAAAAACATATGTATATATATATATATATATATATGATAGTTATACTGTTAGTTTCTCTTAGTTCATTGAAAAGAAAAGTTTATACCAATATTACTTGGACAGTATCCCATGCCTACGTCCTGTACCCTGAGTAACTACTCTGAAGATAACAAGACGCAGTGCATTAATTAGTGTTACTCTCCTATTATCTTTTTTGAAAGTCTGCTTTATTTTTTTTTCTTTTTAAAATAAATGAATATTTTAAAATATGCCCCCCCAAATCTGCCAAATCCAACATTGTTTCAGAGTCCTTGCTTTAAGATTTATTATTGTGGGCCTGGCAGTGGTCTAAAGCACCTGCTTAGGAAAGCTTGGGCGGCTTCAGGGACCATGGTTCGATCCGCAGCACCACATGCTGTGCCAGCCCTGCACTCAGGGCAGGCTGAGCCGGCCATAAAAATAAATAAACAAACAAAAGTTCTGAAACAAGAAAAAAATAAAATAAAATAAGATAATCTTTAAAAAAAAAGATTTATTATTGTGTCAATGTCTTCAATTTAGCCATTGATGCAGCCGGTGCTCAAGCTCATCTTCACACCCTCCTACTCTGTCTGGCCCTCAGAGGCACTTGACTTTCCATCCTTGAATTTTACACCAAAATACTGCTATACTGACCAAAGAAATTAAATATATCTATTATACTGCAAACTGAAGAAAGATATATATTATTTCCCCTGAATGCTTCTTACATCTAAAACAGTAGCAGGTACTGAACATTGTAAGGGTTTGTTAAACACTCAGTAGTTTAGAAGCGGGGAGGAAAAAAAGCAGAGAAAGAGGTCTGTGCTTCTTGGAGTTTCTTATTCCTGTAAAGGATGGAGTAAAAATATAACTTTATTCTGCCTGCATACTAAATAAAACTCCTGTTCCCTATTACAGCCTAATAGGTGGAAACATTTTTTTATAAACAGGTTTAACTTTTTTATTTTATTCTTTACAGAAAGAAAGGATTGGTGTGGAAAGAATACGACTTTGTTAAGGCCAAAAAAAAACCCCTTTTGCATCTAACTGGGTCCTGGGCTTGATTATAAACTCCCTGGAGGAGAAAACCGTGGCCATTTGACATTCTCGGCACACGCGGGAAGAAACATTTTAATGAAGCGAGGTACTTGCCCCTACCCTTCCCCACATCCCTTGTCCAGAAAGGTCCCATGGAAACCGTGTCTATTTAAATAAGCATGATTCCAAATCATTTATATTAATTTAGATGTACTTTTCTTTGAGCATGATCTATAGTGAACTGAACTGTTTTAAGTAACATTTTGAGGATAGAAGGCTAAGGGTCAGGAGGAACCAAATGACCAAGCCAAAGACAGCACAGCACAGAGATGTCTGCTGACCGTGTGGGACAGGCAGGGCCTCTCAGACTGCAAAGACACAATTAGAAACTGAGATTTTCTTCATAATTATGACTACACACTTTTGATGGATCTCTCCAAATCCTTTCTTCCTCATCCTCAGGTTTCTGTTCCACATTTCCTTTGTGTACCTTCCTTTATGTCCTTGTCACGGTCCTATTGCTTCTCTGGCTAGCCTGGATGCCCCATTTTTCTAAATATCTCCCAGTGTGCTGCTAGTCACAAGCATACTTCTGCCCTACTGTCATGACTGGCTCCCTTTCACACACACACACATCAGATATTAGCCCCCAAAACCCATTGCAAGTACAGTATTCAATTAGCACATTTCAAAACAGCAGAAACAAAGACATAGTTGGAAACTTTTATTGAATGGTAAAATATTTGTGCAACTACATCATATAGAACTGAATGGCTTTTGGAAGGCCATTTCTTCCCTCACAGAAACTCAGATGGTCTTAATTCTCTTCCTCTCAGCACATTGAATGGCATGCCTCTTTCATTTATATATGTGACTCCCAGACAGGAAGTAACTTGCCTGTGACTGTTAGGGCAAGGCTGTTTCCAAACTTGCCTTTCTTTCCTTTAGTCTTATTCTCCATTGGCATGTAGTGTTTCCTTCAGTATTTCCTGATACACTGTTTTAATTCCATTGCGATGCATTCTTTATGGTTCTGCACCACTGCTCTTGAAACTCCTGAACAATTGTCCTGCTATAACTATGCACACTGAAGTCAATGACTATTTAGAGAAATGTGTGGCCCATCTGTCTTCACAAAGAAAGCAGAGGTGACCACATCTCTGTTGAGAATTTGCAAACCGCTTCCTGCACAAGTTTGTAAATCTTACTGTGCATGATTGAGTTCTATCAGTAACTTTCCTGGGGCCAAGAAACGATAAGAAAATTGATGAAAACAGTGTTTAACAAATCTTAAAACACTCCCAAAAGAAAATCACTGTTTAATCCATCTTGCAGATAGCGGGAGACACAAAGAATTTAGTCAATCAAAAGACTGTCTTTCTTGACTTACGATTTTCTACCAACTCATCAGTCAAATGTCCAAAGGAAGCTGACTTAATATATTTAAGTGGCCTAAAATACCAAAAGGATCGTTTTTCAAAGAATTGCTCTTTTGCTGTGTCTCAGAGTCTTTTCACAAAGAGTTCTCTCATTTCCAAGCCATTATTAAGGAAAAGCATATTCTGAGAAATTGGCAATAGACTATATTGTGCAAGAGTTTTATAGGGTTATTTTAAATCAAAGATACTGTGGAAGACCATATTCCCAGTTAATTCTATTTAATGTGGAAGAAACTGTACTTAAAGATACTTTACTATTCTTTTTTTCATTTTGATGCGATGAAGTTTGATGGTGTGTGTGCTGGCTTGGGAGTCTAAGAATTTAGACTAAGGGCCACAGATGTGCTTCACTGTCTAGAATAAGTGGCTTAAACACCCAGAGCCTCAGTTGCTTCTTCTGTGAATTGGAGATGATAACATTGGCCTTGTAGAGTTGCCGAGTTTACAACAAGCAAGACTTGTAAAGCAGGCACCATAGTGCTAAGGTGTAGTTTACAATAACAAATAGGTTAATATTAACATAGATTTACATCAAAATGCTACATAATTATATTAAGTAGGTGTTCAAGATTGTCAGACATATCTAATAGAAGGCAGTCTTACAGAACTCCGGCTATCTCTATCCTTGTAATACATATTATATTATCATTATAATTTTTTTTGGCAGAACCAAGGATTGTACTCAGGTTCTTGTGTTTGCTAGGCAAGCACTTATTCTACTGAGCTATCTCCCGAACCCCACCATTATAACATTTGTTTTTTTTAATTTTTATTTTATTTATTTCTTTATTTTATTTATTTATTTATTTATTTATTTATTTATTTATTTATTTATTTATTTGTCTTTTTGAGACAGGGTCTCACTATGCAGCTCAGGCTGGCCTTGAGCTCAATTTTGTAGCCCAGGCTGGTCTTGAACTCGCACCAACCCTCCTGCCTCAGCCTCCCGAGTGCTGGGATTACAGGTGTGCGCCACCAAGCCCGGCTTTATTTTATTTATTTACTTTCTTGTTTCAGAACCTTTGTTTGTTTATTCACTCATTTTTATGGCCGGCTTAGCCTGCCCCGAGGGCAGGGATGGCACAGCATGTGGTACCGGGGATCAAACTGTGGTCCCTACAGCTTCCCAAGCTTTCCCAAGCAGGGGCTTTAGACCACTGAGCCATCCCGCCAGGCCCCCCACCATTATAATCTTTGTACAAATATTATGTCTTAAAAACCCAAACTATATATGAAAACCAAACTTGAAATCAAAATATTGTCATATTAGAAGGGATCATTTGAAGAGAAATACCTTTGGTTATTCAATTATCATTGAATGAAGTAGAAACTATAAAATCAGCCCTGCCCTAAGGTAAAGAAGAATGGGAAGGAAGGGCTGGTGAGCGGCTAGATAGCTAGATAACTCAGCAGACTAATCATCTGTTTAGGCAAGTACAGGGACAAATTTTCGATCCCTGGTACCACATGCAGTACCAGCCCTGCCCCCTGGTGTGCTGAACCAGTGATTAAATCTGGGAGTGGTGGTGCATACCTGTAATTCCAGTACTGGGGAGGCTGAAAATGGGATCATTATTAATTTGAGCTGCATAATGAGACCCTGAAAGAAGAAGGAGAATAAGGAAGAGGAGCAGGAGGAGGAGAAGGAGGAGGAAGAGGAGGAGGAGTAGGAGGAGGAGGAGGGGGAACATGGAGTGCAGAATGGAGGATAGGAAGGGTAGAAAATGTGATCTCCAGGCACTTTAGCCTCCATGCCACATGGACTAGGCAGCTGGGTAGCTTTAAGGCACTCCTCCAAAGTAGAAGGCAAGCTATGAAGAAAGCAGAGCACGTGAAAGAGAGAGGAAAAATGCGGGATAGAGGTTGCAGAACACTGCAGTGTCCACGTCAGGCCCGTGCCATACAGTGCACTTGTAAACTCAGTTTCCTAGAATACGTCTTTTGAAAGTATATAAAAGTAAGTGTTTAGGAACCACGGAAAGATAAATGAGCATATTTCCCTCCATGCCTGCTCTGTACTCATTTAAGAATGTTCTCCCTTAAAGAATAGATTGAAAATTCTTTAGCTTGGCATAGCTGCTTGGTCTAATTTTTTTTGTTATTACTGGTGAGTTTGGGGCTTGATCTAAAAGTTACCAAGGGGGCCTGGTAGGATGGCTCAGTGGTCTAAAGCGCCTGCTTGGGAAAGCTTGGGCAGCTGCAGGGATCGCGGTTCGATCCCAGCACCACATGCTGTGCCAGCCATGCCCTCAGGGCGGGCTGAGCCGGCCATAAAAATGAGTGAACAAAACAAAGGCTCTGAAACAAGAAAAAAATAAATAAATAAAATTTAAAAATTCTAAAAATAAAATAAAATAAAATAAAAGTTGCCAAGGCCAGTGTCATGGAGCTTTCCTCCTATGCCTTCTTAGTGGGGAGCTTCAGATTTAGGGTTAGGTTTAAGTCTCTGATCAATTTTCAGTTGGTACTGTATATGGTGTGCAATAAAGAACCAATGTTTTTCTGCATGGGGATATTGTTTAAACAGCACCATTTATTAAAGGGACAGTTAAAGAAAGAAGAATCAACCTGATTGTGAGAAAATATTTACAAATCATGCACTTGATGTGAGATCAACATCCAGAAGGAGCTCAAATAACACAACAGAAATAAAATCAGGGCTGGCGAGATGGTTCAGCAATCTAAAGCATCTGCTTAGGAAAGTTTAGGCAACTGCAAGGACCACGGTTCGATCCCCAGTACCACATGCTGCACCAGCCCCACCCCAGGCTGAGCCTGCCATTAGAAGGAAAAGAAATAAAACCAAATTATACTTTTTAAATGAGCAAAAGACCTGAATAGATATTTCTCAAAAGAGGATATGCAAATTGTGGGTGAAAACTGCTCCACATTATTAATAATCACAGAAATGCAAATTAAAGCCATATGCTATCACCTCGTATCCATCAGAATAGCTATCATCAAAAAAGTAGCTCTGGCAAGGATATAGAGGAAAGGGACAGGCACACACTGTTTATTGAAATGTAAATTATTACAAACATTTGGATTATTACAAATATGTGGATTCAATAAAAGATTAAAAATACAAGTGGAGGGCCCAGCAGGATGGCTCTGTGGTCTAAAGAGCTTGCAGGCAGCTTCAGCAACTGCGGTTCAATCCCCAGCACCACATGCTGCGCCAGCCCTGTCCTCAGGTCAGGCTGAGCTGGCCATAAAAATAAAATAAACAAACAAAAGTTCTGAAACAAGAAAAAAAAAAAAGTGCCATTGCAAAGATGTACTTTAAAAAATAAAATAAAATAAATAAATAAATAAATAAAAATACAAGTGGAATATGACCTAGCAATCCAACTACTATACATTCAAAGGAAATGGTAACAGATCATTCAACAGATACTAGCACATCTTTGCTCATTGAAACATAACCACAATATAAATCAATATGTCCGTAAATGGATGAATGATATAAAAATATGTACAGATATACTGTAAGGGTCGAGTCACCATGGAAGGAGACCCCAAGAGTCCGTCTCTCATGCAAACTGCAAAGGGCAAGCTTTATTTATCTACGTATGCACAGGGCGGTCTGAACACGCAGGAACAGAGCATGCCTTCAGTGTAGCAGGCTCAGTTTTTAAAGGCAAAAACCACAAAATGGGGAGGGAGCAAGCAAGCTACACAAGCAAATCGCATTGGTTAGTTTAGGTTGACCTTTAAAATAATTGGTGGGTTTGGGAATGTATGTCTCATTAAGGAAACTAAGAGGAGTAGGCTGAAGGGCAACTATTTAGCTAACTCTGTGGCTTTAGTTGCATTCCGAGAATGGGTGGTTTTAACTATGTCTAGTAATCTATTTCACGGAGACACAAGAATAACCTCAGGCCGGAGATTAAATGTTAACTCAAGCCAGGTGGTTTTTATGTCCTCTTTGTTTTAAGAACATGGATTGTCTAAGCTCTATGGCCCCAAACCAGTAGGTAGGGCCCCCTTACTGAAAGACGTTTTATTTTTAATTCACATATGTGATCTTAAAATTATTTAGACCTTACAATGCAAAGGAATACTATTCAGCCTTTAAAAAGTTAAGAAAATCCTGTCCTTTGCAACAACATCGATTAACCTGGAGGATAATGTACTAATCAAAATAAGCCAGACACAGAAAAACAGATGCTGGATGCTCTCACTTACATGAGGACTCCACATCCGTTTAAGTTAAGGAAGTGGAGAGTACGACAGTGTCTCCAAGGACTACGGGCTGAAGGAATGCAGAGATGTTAGGCAAAGGGCACAAAATTTTTGTCATCCAAGAAGAACAAGTGTTTGAGGTCTGTTCCTAGAATTGGACAATAGCTAGCCAAAATCACTAAGAGCAGAAACTTTAAATGTGCACACCATAAAAAATAAGTGTGTGAAATGATGGATATGTTGATTAGCTGAATTCCTTCATTCCATACCCAACAAATGCAATAGACACAATCATTACTTGTCAACTAAAGTGACAATAAAGGAAAAACATCACGATAGACCAAGCAAGACCCTGCACTTACTGGGATCCATACTAGCAACAGCGCTAGTTACTGGGACAAAACGCCCACCATCTGCAACATAGAGGAGAAAAGGCCTAACTTGCCTCATAGTTCCTAGCACACTGCCCGGCTCTAAGGCAGGAGAGCATGGCAGAGGCATATGGCAGAGGAATTGCTCATGCCACAGTGGGCAGTTAGTGAGACAGTCAGGAAGGGAGATACACACTTTCAGTCTACCCCCAACCTGATCCTGCCTCCTAATAACAAGTCAGCCACACAAACCTATATTGTGCTCTCTCTCTCTCTCTCTCTCTCTCTCTCGCTCTCTCCCTCTGTATTTGTTACAGAGTCTCACTTTACAGTTCTAACTCACAGTGCACTATCACACTCAGTCTCAGTGGCCAGCCCAGCATGCCCAGGGGTGGGGCTAGGACAGAATGAGGAGTCAGGGATAAAACCTCTGTCCCTGCTCTTACCTAAGCAGGCGCTTAGTCTGCTGAGCTGGGCTATCTTACTGGCCCACAACCCATATTTCAAAAGCCTCACCTTTAAGTACATGATGCTTTGAGGAAACATCTATTTACAACCTATAGTGTTCTGCCCTTAGGCCCAAAAGGATTCATGTGCATCTCTTTGTGTTGTATATGTTTAGTCCATCTCTAAGAATTGCAAAGTCCTAAGAGTTTTGCATTTTTGAAAAGTCTAAGTCCCAAGTCTCCTTTGAAACTTAAGGCAAATTATTAGCAGTGAGCCCTGAAATCAAAAGGCAGTTTAACACAAGTAGAGTACAAAGGCACAGGGTAAATAAAAAAATGGATAAAAAAATGTGAAGAAAGAAAGACCAAAACACAGCAGAACACATCTACACTGAATCATCCTATGTTCAGTGCCCGGAGCAAGCTATGGCAAGATGGTGACTCCAGAGAGATCTGGCGGCCTACCTCTAAGGCATCACAGCTGGTTATAGCCCTCAGGGTTTCTCTTTTGGGGTGGCTTCAGTCAATTCTTACGACTCTGCTCAGATATTCTACACTCCTAGCTCCTCCCACTTCTTGCATCTTTGCTACAGTCGTACAGCTTCATGCACTGTCCTCTTCTGAAGTGTGGGTGGAAATTTCATGATGCTAAAACTCTCACATTTTCCACATATATAAAAGCAGCACCACATCAAAGACACCAAGGGTCTGTCACCTCTTGGAGTAATAGCTGGACTCTTGAATCATGCCAATAGTTAGAGACTACCAAGTGCCTGGATGACTGAGTATGATGAACTAGATCTTGGAGAAAAATACCCCAGGTTCCATCCTTTCTGAAAAATTCCCTGAGGCTCTCTTCTTAAAGCCAGTCTTTCACTTTTGTAACTTTGAGCCTATGGAGGATGGGACCTTCCTGGTTTCCCACTGCCCTTCAACACATTCTTCTTATTGTCCAGATCTAAAGTATGCATGTAGCTTTTCAGTAACACTCATCTTTTCGGCACATAAGATCTCTTATGATTTAAGTTTTCAGGCCTCAACTTTACTGCAGCTTCCTTTCTGGAGAAACTCAAAACTTTTAAAATCATTCAACAGTGCCGTTAACTCTTGATTTTTAGTACAAATCTGGCTCATGTCCCCTAGTAGTACACGTGCCACAGCCTGAGTGTTATGCTGCCTTTAAGTTTTCTCCACCAAATTATTCTGCCTCCTTTAATCTAAGGTTTGTGCGAACTCTCAGGACATGAGCAAAATGTAGACAAATTTTTATCATAATATAATGCACATTGGGCTGGGGATATAGCTCTGTGGATATAGCTTGTGCCTGGCAAGTGCAAGGTCATAAGTTTAAACCCTGGTTCCACAAAAAAAAAGGATGTCGATTTTTAGGGGCCCGGCGGGATGGCTCAGTGGTCTAAAGCACCTGCTTGGGGAAGCTTGGGCGGCTTCAGGGACCGAGGTTCGATCCCCGGCACCACATGCTGCGCCAGCCCTGCCCTCGGGGTGGGTTGAGCCGGCCATGAAAATGAGTGAATAAACAAAACAGGGGTTCTGAAACAAGAAAAATAAATAAATAAAAAAA
>PVJA010024939.1:0-18438 GCA_004027025.1 Myocastor coypus
AGAAATCAGCTCATAATTTCAGACTTTAAAAAAGTTAAGGTAGATAGATATTCATGTGTGTGTGTGTGTATGTGTTAATATATTTTACTTCATTTTAGATGAAGAGAAATGTTACAATAACCACATACTTGAAAGGCAAAACACTGCAATATAAAGTCACTGCACCTCACCTTGTCCCATTTCTGAAGAAATCAGGAAAGGGGTCGCAGAACTGAGCTATCAAGAGACCAGGAGGTGTGTATACCACACAAAAAGCACTGCACTGATCCCAGCTGAGACAACAAAACTCTCAACCTCACTCTGGGAGGGAAACCCATTGCAATGCCCCCTAATTCTCTTTCTTCCTTTTGTTCCCCCGTGCTAGGGGAACTGGGGGTGTAACTCAGCGTCAGAGCTTGCCTGACACGAAGTTAGGAAGAAGTACGTGTTCGTAGTACATAACTGTTCATCGTGGGAACCCCTCCCCCAGTGCTGGGGCTGGAACCCATGACCTTGCGCATGCGAGGCAAGTGCTCCACCACTGACCATGTCTCTAGCCCCTTCCCTGCCACTCTTGAGGCTTAGGCTGCTTGTGAGAGCTCTAAAATCCAGTGGACACAGACTCTTTCCTTGTTTCTGTATCCTTAGGATGTGATCAGTGAGATGAACTGGAAGAAACTGGAGGTTGTGATCACTCAGGATTTCCACTCTGCATGTTTAAAAGTCCATAGTACTTTTCCAAAAAGAAGTTTATTTCTTGGAAGAATTTTTTTTTTTTCGCTCCCCTGGGACCAGGGCTCAAACTCACAATCTTGCACTTGCCAAACAGGCACTTGTGCCAATGAGCTATCACCCCAGCTCCAGAAGTTTATTTCTAAAAAAGAAAAAAAAAAACCCAGCCACAACCAACGCTGCACTCATATCTCCTTTCCACGTAAGGCCCGTCCAGGTCTGTTTGCACAGTAGGTACACATGACACTGGGTCAAGTCTGATAGTATAGTACAGGGTCTACCGGGTCTTACTACACAGATCGGAGTCATAGTGATCCTCCTGTTTTTAGCCTCCCAAGCACTGGGATTACAGGTGTAATCAACTTATTTTTTTATTTTTTGGACATAGGGTTTCACCATGTAGCCCAGACTGGCCTTGAACTCACAGTGGCCCTCCTGCCTCAGCCTCCTGACGACAAGTATGTGCTACCATGTCCAACAGTAAGAGTCAATTTAATAGGGTCATTGATACACACAGAAGGAAAAAATTCCTGGGGCTCAGTGCTTTCCTGTAATTCAATTTAAATCTCCCAACTTCCCATTTTGCAGAGGAAGGCCCAGCGCCACGGGAAGTGTGGCATGTGCTGGGTCTGCCGAAGGCCCTTTACCCAAAGGGGTCTGCTTTCTCTCCAGAGAGGGCAAACGGCCTAAGCAGCCTTCCTCTCTCACTGCAAGTAGAATGAGGCTGCTCTCAAGGACAGGATTTCACAGTCCCCTTGCAGAGAAGTGGAAGACAAAGTTTTGTGGCCAAGATAATCCTCTCAGAACTGCCAAGTTTTCAACGGCATATCCTGGTTGCACATTCCTGTCCCTTGCCAACGTTACCTAACTCAGAGAGAGAAACTCCCATCCTCCCAGCTCTGATTGAGGTCAGTTTGCAGAGTGTGCAGAATCAGGCGACAGCCCCCAGTGGAACATCGGCTCTGGGTCTGTATCTGGCAGTGTATTTATTGGACGCAAAGGAAAAAAGCAACAATTTCCCAAGTCTACTTTTGCCCTTTGTCATCATTACCTACTGAGTGGATGGAAAGCTACCTTGTTCCCTTGAGTTCCTTCTGGGGGAGGCGTTTCCCTGGGCGATGGCAGCCAGGCCTGTGTTCTGTGTGACAGGAAATTCCCTTGGGATCCGGTGCCAGGTGCCGGCTTCCTCGCCATGACCTGAGGGTGGGTGTATGTGTGTTTCCCTCAGAACTGGAGACCCTACTCACGCTGTGGGATTTGTAGACCCCACGAGGCCTCCCAAAAGTCCTAACCACACGCAAGCGAGGAGTGCAGAGCACAGGTCCTCGGGACGCATTTGCACACGTTGTCAGCAATGTCAGAAACTCTTGAGAGTGGTTCTTTGCCAGGACCATGATTTTTATATGTGGTGCACCAAGTGCAGCTGCCACTGGGCCCTGAGCCCACGCGTCGGGTTACAGACCGGCTACGCTAGGTGCTGGGGGTGTTAGGAGACATGCTCTTGCTATTTTGAGGGCTTTGGGCAAGGCAACCCTGAGCAGCTTGTTTTCACCCTGGGCCCTTGCTCTGGGGATTGATTCTCTCCCTTGGGGGCATTTCCCCCCATCTCCTAGAAGTTTCCAGGCCTTCCACTCCAGCCTGTCCTCATCACCACATTGGGGGCAAGTGTGCAGCCTGAGGTGACTGCCTCAGCCCCTCTGAACAGGGGCCAGGCACTGGCATACCTCCCTTCCCGCTCCCTGTTGAAGCCCATCCCCTCAGAACTGAAGGGGTACCCTCTGTAACCTCACATCTGCCCCCACCACGTCCCCCTTTCAACTCAACTTTGCCACCTCTTCGGGAAGGTCTTGTCCCATTCACTCCCCTAGGCTGCAATAAATGCTACCTTTTCCCACCAACTCATCTATGTAGAGTCCATGCTATTTATTTCACTGGTATTAGACCACTTTGTATCCATCTTTCTATCAATGAATAGGCAAAGAAATAGATACAATAGTATATATGTTTCCAAAGGTCCTTAAGAAAAACAATGGAAAATAAACATTACTTTCAATAGAACCATAAGTCTCAGACACTCACTCTGTGTTTGAGACTGAGTTTTGTTTGCTATACAGTTCAGGGTGACCCTGAACTCACTATGTAGCTCAGGCTGGCCTTGAACTCACAGCCATCTTTTTGTCTCAGTCTCTCAAGTGCTGTGATTACAGCTATGTGCCATCATACCGGGCCCCTTTTTTTACTGTTTTTAAAAAGCCACAGTAAGTTGGAGGTGGGCATACATCTGTGGTCCTAACTACTCAAAAGAGGATTGCTTGAATCCAGAAATTCCAAGCTAGCCTGGATAACATGGTGAAAGTTTATCTCAGTTGGAGAGACAGACAGAGAGAGAGAGAGAGAGAGAGAGAGAGAGAGAGAGAGAGAGACAGACAGACAGACAGAGAGAGAGAGAGAGAGAGAGAGCGCTCACCAGGAGCTCTGTGGCCCTGTGCATCCAGGGCCTGTGTCCTCCACAAAGGAGCAGAAGCAAGGCAGTCACAGACAAACTGTCCCCTCCTGACACATCTTCTCCTGTCCCCACTTCCCCTCAGGAACTCATCCTCCTTGAGTTTACACTTCTACCCTGACAGAGATCCAACACATACATATACCATATATGATGTGCAAAGGATTTAAACTTGAGCTGTGATGAGGCCAGTTTCTTCCCGAGTATAAATTTCTTCCTTTCTTTCAGCAGGGTTTCATTATGTAGTTCAGGCTGGCCTTGAACTCACTTTGTAATCCAGGCTGACCTTGAACTTGCAGCAATTAGTCCTGCTGCAGCCTCCCAAATGCTGGGATTACATAAATTTGTTTCTCTTCCTTCCTTCCTTCCTTCCTTCCTTCTTTCTTTCTTTTTTTACATAAGTTTCTAATAAGGAAAAAAAGGTCTATTATAGAGGCTAACTGTTAAATTTCTTTTTTTCATATGCCTTTTCCTGGAAGACACTGAACTCTACCAGAAACAGTATCTGAAGAGTTATCCTGATAAGAGTACTTCTCAACTTGGTCACCAAATAGTTCAAGTACTTTACCAACTCTTCAAAGACTAAGAATGTAGCACAGTTTGGCCTGGCAGAGGGGGCTGAGGACTCAGGATTCCACACTGGTCTTGAGCTCACAGCCATCTTCCTGTCCTCCTCACTGCTTTTGGATCAATTCTGAACTCCTCCCTATGTCATCTCTATACAACTGGGATACTATTAGTACCCATCTCCTGAGACTGATAAGGGTAAGGTCTGTGAAACACTTTTGTGGCACAGAACCTGCACATAACAGGAGCTAAACAATTATGGCAATGAGAATAAGAGCCATGACAGTGAAACCACTGAGAAGAGAGGCTGTGTCTGTGGAGCGAGGTAGATTCGATGGCATTTACACACCAATGTATTCAGGCTTGTTTCTCTTCAGGAAAAGACCATAAGCGACTTGCGCCCCTCCCCCACACTGGTTAGACATTAAACAAAGACCACTGCATGAGCAGTAAAAAGGCCGAGAAGCACTAGAGAGTGGTGCGGGTGCAATTTACTGTGCGCATACATGTGTTCTAGGTGCTGCGCACGTCTGAGCCTGAGGCCTCTGTAGGTTTTTCTTTGTTGAGGCAAGGTCTCTTGCTGAGTCCCAGAGTTTGGCCTGGGCTGCTGGGTTCAAGCCATCCTCCCGCCCAGGCTCTCAAGTTGTTGGAGCTACAGGCTTGTACCACCTTGCCCAGGTATTCTAAAGGCTTTTTTTGTGTGTGAGACCAGGGTTCGAACTCATGACCTTGCACTTGTCAGGCAGGCACTTGTGCTATGGAGCTATCTCCTCAGCCCTCTAAAGACTTTTAAAGATGAAAAGGATGTAGCTTAGGGGAAAGCTGCAGGAAGCATGCAGGAAGCCCTGGCTTGTAGTCCTGACACTACTAGATACATGCAAATTAAGTTACTCTAATCAGGGCCCGGCAGGATGGCTCAGTGGTCTAAAGTGCCTGCTTAGGAAAGCTTGGGCGGCTGCAGGGACCACAGTTCTTCGATCCCAGGCACCACATGCTGCACCAGCCCTGCCCTCAGGGCAGGCTGAGCCGGCCATAAAAATAAATAAAAAAACAAACAAAAGTTCTGAAACAAGAAAAAAGAAAGTTACTCTAATGTATAAGGTTAGTTACAACTGAGTATATGTCCCAGATTGCCCAAGACATTCAAGACTGAAGCCAGTTGTCCTAGCATAATTATTAATAGTGCCCCTTTGTGCTCACAAGAATGTACTTATTTATATATCTTCACCCTATATAACTATATAAAGAAATGTCCCTGTTTCAGCTGGGCATGGTGGCGCATGCCTGTAATCCCAGCATTTGGGAGGCTGAGGAAGGAGGACTGGAACGAGTTTGAGACCATACTGGGCTACAAAAGTGAGCTCAAGGCCAGCCTCAACTTCATAGCAAGATCCTGTCTCAAAAAGACAAAAAAAGAAAGAAAGAGAAATGTTTCCATTTCTAATCTAATTTCAAAAACAACACAGATATTTCTAAAGCTCTTGTTCACTTTTTCTGCGAAGGAGCCCAACAATCACGCAAGATGGAATCTTACCTTTCTGAACATTTACAAAAGGGATGATTTATTTATTTTGCTTTTAGGGAGGCGATTTAAATCTGGGTAGCATTACCTGTAATCCAGGGTTTCCATGAAATTTTTACTGTATTAAGTTTTTGCAAGAAAAAGTAAACTTTGAGGAATGCAAGGCAACCCTAACAGTTTCAGAAGAGCGTTTTGTTTTCTTTCATGATGCGCTGCAGTTCCAAATGCTCCCTGGGGACCTGCCCGACCACTGCTTTGGCCTTCTTAAAGCTAACACCGAATATACTTGTTACAGACACAGTTGCTGTGAACTCAGAACAGTCAAAATGTGAAGTTAAAATGCACACTCTTTAAATTGGCTTTGGAACTCGATAAAGAAATGTTTTTATATTTACATTAGATTGGATCCTGTTTAAAGAGACTGCCAGAAATATTCTGCTCTATCTCGCCTTAACATTTCAGGAACACGCAAAAGGGTTGTTTATGAAGATATAGAAACTGATTTCTCCTAATGATGCACCAACAACGCATTCATTATGTATCTGTAAACCTCTGTCACTTTATTTTTCCTTTGTTGTTTGTGAGAACTTGTTTATATAAATTTTAAAAAACCAAGTTCAACCAACAGCTAAAAATTATTTACTGAGAGGCTTGGTTGAAAATATTCTAGAATAATAACCACACCACATTGCAAAATATCACGACGCACTGTTTGGAGTAGAATCAAATAAATATGCTAAAGGGTATTTGTCAGTATTCACTGTTACAAAATCATAACATCTCAGGGTACAAACATCGGGATTGTATAACGTCCCTACAACATTCCTCAAAACTAAGAAAAAAAGGGGGGGAAAGAGGTGGAGAAACTCAGCAAAACAAAGTGGCAGGAACAGAACAGCCGGGGGAGGGGCGCCAGTGGACGAAGGGCGGAGAGACCCGAGCAGAGGCTGTGAGATCACCAGCCAGGGGCATGGGATTCGGAAAGTTGAGAGTCACCCGCGGCTCCGGGGCCCGCACTGCACCGCGCTGAGGCCGGCGGGGGGAGGGGGCGCCTGGGGCAGCGCAGGGCAGGGCCGCCGCGTCCCCGTCCGACCGGAGCGTGGTCCCGGCCAGCAGTGATTTCATCCTCTCCGGGCAAAGCGGCCGCCACGTGCCCGGTCCAGCCCGCGCGCTGCGCCCCGGGGACCGACCGGACGCAGCCACGGTGGCCCCGGGAGCCCGCGGCGAGCGGCAGGAGAAGACCGGCGGCCGACAGGATTACGGTTGCTAAGCCCGGGGTGGGGGGCTGCTCCGCCGAGTCCCGGGGCACGGCGCTCCCAGACACCCGCTCCCTGGCGGCGGAAAGGCCGCGACCCCGAGGCTGCGGGACGGAGCCGCAGCCGCGCGTCTCCAGGGCTCCATCCCCGGCCTGCGTGCTCCCGGCGGCGTGGTCGCGGTCGCCGGGCCCTCCCCAGCCCTCCGCGGCCAGCCGCGCAGCAACGGTGGCGCCCCGGGCCCGCGCTCCTTCCCTGCTCCCCCGGCCCGGGCCCCGCGCCGCGCATACCTTCCACGGCCTCCTCCACGATCTCGTCGTCGCTGTCCATGGCGGCGGAGACTGGCCGGCTCACGGCCGCTCTGCCTCCGTCCCTCCTGGCGGCTGAGCGAGCTGGGGGCTGAGCCCTGCGAGTCCAGAGGAGGAGGAAGAGGAGGAGCAGCCGGGCCCGCTCGCCCGGCCTCCCCCCCCCCACCCCCGCGGCCCTTTCAGTCCCTCTGCCCCCTGCGTCTGCGGCCGGGGCTGAGTCCTCTCCCCCGACTTCCGTGGTCCCGGAGTGTCGCCGTGGTCGCCGCAACTTTCTCCCGGAATCCCCCCTCTTTGTTGTGATCCGCTGACATCACCCGCGCCGCCGCGCTCCCTCCCTCGCTGATTGACAGCTCCCTGTCCCTTCCCAGGAGCGCGGCTCCTGCAAACGGAAGGCGCCCGGGGCCGCCCTCGCCCCGCGTCCCCGCGCCTCCACGTCCCCGCGTCCCGTCTGGCGCACTCGGAGCTCGGGACCCTTGGGTTCGCAGCGTCCGCCCCGCTACTGGGTCCCGGGCCGTGGCAAGCCCGCTGCGTCCCCAGCCCGCTAGAAGCAGCTGCCACCACTCCGGGGACAATGGGGAGGCCTCTGGCCCCCGCTGCGGCGCCCAGCCTTCCTCCTGCCCTCGTCCCCACGGGTCCCGGACGGCGTGCCGGGGGCGCAGGGGACACGGGCAGCCTATCACCCCGCGGGTCAGGCTCAGACGCCAGGGGGCGCCGGGCAGCCCCACACCGCCGCCCCGCGGGCCCTCCCCGGAGCCCCTTTGTCCCTGCTCTAGGGTCGCTGGCCCTCGGGTGAGGCTAAGCCACTTCCAGTGCCCGCGGCCGCGGGCTCTTTGTGTGGCCGGAATCCGCCTGGCCGGGGCCTGGGCTGGGTCCACCACGCTGTGGCCGGACCCGCGCGCCACCAAGTCCTTTAGCGGGAGGCTCCCGGCTGTCATCCTGCTTCACCAAATGCCCACCGCTTCACATACAGAAAGCCTTGGGTCCCGGCCACTTAAACAGTGCCATTCGGGGCCTGGCGGGATGGCTCAGGGGTCTAAAGAGCCTGCTTGGGAAAGCTTGGGCGGCTTCAGGGACCGCGGTTCGATTCCCGGCACCACATGCTGCGCCAGCCCTCCCCTCGGGGCGGGCTGAGCCGGCCATAAAAATGAATGAATAAACAAACAAAGGTTCTAAAACAAGAATAAAAATAATAAATAGAAAAAAAAAAGTGCCATTCATTATGGCGCTGCCGCTTACAGGTGGCGGCAAAGCGCGGCGCGGGGAGCAGGTCTCAGCGGCTGCAAGTGTATACGACGTTCCGGAATCACCACGCTGCCCTGGCTGGTGTCAGCCCCTGCGGGAGGCCCGCGGTGTGGCGTGCACACAGTTGTTTCATTTTGTTTTCGGAACAATAAACGAGACTTAGGGAATGCAAAGTACTTTCAGCGTCGGGAGACCCCCTCATTGATTTTTGCCTCTGTGCTTAAGTGCCATGTTACGAGTATTGATAGCTTCCTTCTTAATTCAGTATTTTTCCTATGTGAAAAAGACAATACTAGGGACATGCATGCCGCACACTGCCAGAAATCTCAATCCCTTTTGACTGTTAGAAAGTTGAGAGGGTCCTGGTCCGGAGTGGTGGACCTGTTGAGGTGGGGTCATCCACTCACCTGCGAGGGTGCCCGTGCCAGCCCAAGTTCCTCCTCCTGGACACTAGGGGCGCAGGCCACAGTACTGTGAGTTCCTTGAGTTTGATTTCTCTGAGGACCTTTAGCCCAGACTAGAACACGCGGTTATCACACCCCCACCCCAGCCCCCAGCGGGGCCAGACCCTTGGGAGGGCACCCCCTTGCCCTCTCCCAGGTCGGTGACTTCTTCAGTGTCTCTCCAGTGCAGACCCCTGGCCTCAGGCTCCACTGAGAAGGTAAAGCCACTTCCCTTGTCCAAACGTGAGCCTCAGAGATGAGGTTTTATTTGGATCTCTTAAAAAGAGCCATCTTTATTAACTTCGATCATGCATTACTTTTGCATTATGTTTTTTTCATTATTTCCCCTTTTCCATAACTTCACCTACCTTACTGATTATACTAAGGTGCAAAAACACACCAAATGTTCACCTTTTCCCACTTTCCAGTTTATTTTCAAGGACAAAAAACATGCTGAAAAACCAAAGGAAGAAGCCCTGGTAATTTATGCCTTTACTCCCATGGGATGCAGTAGAGGAGGCTGGGTGGGGAGAGATGTAGGCTCTTGGTGGGTGTGTGAGAGGCAAGGCCTAGGTCCCTTATTTTCTGCTCTAGTTGTATTGTTGTTAATGTTTTTTTTTTTTTTTGAGGCTGGGTCTCCCTGTGAATTCCAGGCTGGCCTCAAACTCGAGGCGATCCTCCTGCCTCAGCTTCCCTAAGTGCTGGGATTTAGGTGTGTGCCATCCTGTCCCACAATGCTCTAGAGGATGGATGATGTCTAGCTGTACCCTTGCTACACCAAGATTTCCCCTGTCTGCACTGTACCACTCAGATTTTTCCAGGAGCTGCTTTGAGAACACAGATTCTAGCACAAGGCCTCATCCCAGAGCAGGCCTCTGCAGCACCTTCAGGGCAGGGTGGGAAGCAGCCAGGACTTCTGGGCAGTCAGCCGGGACAGGAAGAAAAACTGTCTGGGAACTTTCCCCACATGTGCGCAGGAGGCAGGCTGCAGCTGGGACAGTCAGTCACATGTCTGCTCTTTTACCATTTTGACTCTGCACCCAGAGTGCATGGAAAATGTTTTATGACCACACTTGCACATGCCTGTAATCTCAGCTCTGAGCACTCGGGGCGGGGGGGGGGGGTAGGGGGACACACAGGGGATGTAACTCAATGCAAAGGCCCTGAGTTCAATCTCCAGGGCCAATAATTAATTAATTTTTAAAAGGGTTGGGGTGACCTGTGATAGAATACCCCAGGTTTGCTTCTGCATACCACAGACACACACACACAACACAAAAAGCCACACACAACAGCCTGCAAATGAGCAAACGAACATAATGTGTAAACCTTTGCCCATCATTTTGTCCAAGTTCAGAGGCTTCTCCCCTGGCAGACCAGTTCTTATTTCCAGCCCTGAAACCACCGGCATGCCGGGTGCCAGAAGTGGGCTGAACACTGTCAGTGCTGACTTTGTAGATCGGAATACTCTGTTTTTGCTAAACAGAGCTGTGTGTTTCTCCCAGGGTGGGGCTCTAGCCTGTTTTAGCAAAGTGCCTTGCTGTGACCCAAGGCTGAAGAGCCTTTTGAAGTTGCTCTACTTTCCCAGAAGCGTGGGAAAGGCCCCAGTCTGCTTCCATCACGTTCTTTTGCACTGTTTTCTCCATCAAGAGCTCGTTTCATAAGCCTTCCTTCCCTGGGCTTTCCACCAGTTCCCCCTGCTGTACTCCGTCCCCCCCGTGTAGTCATGGGCTCGCAAATCAAGCCCTTCATTGCATACAGTGTGTGGCAGCAGCACAGCTCAGGTCCTGCCTCCCAGAGCCCTGTGTGCCTGGAAAACCCCACTGAGGAAGAGCAGACGGGTGGGGTGTCCAGCCTCAGCCCCTGGGCGGGACTGGCGTGTGTACTCCCAGGGAAAATTGCCTTTCCCAGCTGCCCTGGCTCAGCTTGGGACACAGAAGTCCCTGTCCTGCTGCAGCAAGCAAAATGTTGAGCTGATTCACACCAACCCCCATCTTTCCACGGGGAATGAACAAGACTCATCTGTTTACGAGACCAATGTTACTTTTGCAATAGATGTATTTTCACAAGCTCCTTGTATTTTATTCATCTTCCTACATTTAGGGAAAACAAGTCTGTCAGTTCTCTGCTGTGTATGCTGAGCACTTGGGATACTTGGTAAATGTGGGTTCCCTTCTCACTGATTGCACTGGGGACCCCAACAGCACCCCAAATGCCTGGAAGGGAGAAGCCTCCAACTCAGCATCCAGGAGTCCCATCAGGGCCTTGCCAGGTACCCAGAAGCTGTGGTTGAGGCCCTGGTTCTGCTTGGCAGTGTTTGTTCATACTGCTAAAAGGGACGGGGCAGACTGAAGAGGCTCTTCAATAATCACCAAGTTCCCGTTTATTTATTTTTGGTTGTTTGAGACATGGTCTCACCATATAGCCCAGGCTAACCCTGAACTTGGAGGGATCCTCCTGTCTCAGCCGCTCAGGTCTTGCCATTGCACGCATTGGCCACCCCCCATCAGCTTTATCAAGTCCCATTTTAGCACTGCCCATTCCTTAATACAACCCGACCACCCTCCCTCATGCACACACACAGATCTGCTAGTTAGACTGAATTGCCACGTGGGCCCTTTTGCGTCTGAGCCCTTGGGTGAAGAAGCTGTTGGGTCTTTGTCCTCCCATGTGTAACATGGGGGTTGGGCCACATCAGTTCTAAGCTCAAAGCTTCTCTGTGCAGCCTTCCTGGGGGAAAGCTATCTAGAGCATGAGAGCTCAGGCATAGGACAAAAGAAAAAGCAAAGTTATGAAGCCAGGGCCACTCTGACAAACTGAGTGTCCTAAGTCCAGAGCAGTTGCTCCCCACTGGCACCGAGCCAAGAGCAAGGGAGCCTCCCTTTGGCCAGCTGCCCATAGGGACCACAGGTGCTGGGGGGAGGCGCAGCTACTGCGCTCTGCATCACCCAGTGGACATCAGGGGCAGCTGCAGAAGGAAGCCAGGGTCTGGGCAGGAGAGGAAGGAGGCTGGAAGGAGGGAGAGCTTGTGGGAACCAGACCTCAAAGGCACCACTCAGAGTCCGGAGTGCAGGCAGCGGTGCAGGAACTCAGCTGCAAATAGACCTGAGGCAGTTGGCGAGCACTGACGCGTCCAGGCTGACCTGATTCAGTTCCTGCAGCAGGAAGTGCAGGGGAGAGAGGGCAGAATAACCTGACCCGAGGAAGCTAGTTAAATAATCGAGAAGACATGACCGTTGCCATGGCATTAAAACACCCCTTGCCACATCAAGCTTTTTTTAACTCTGTCGCATGATTCAGGTGCCTGCAAATTGTTTTTGTGGCAGTCTTGCCAGCCTAAACTGAATCTAGGCCTCTGGGCATGGAGAAATGGACGAGGTGGCCCAGATACTTTCATTTGGCTGAACTCTGAACTAATATTCTTCCTCCATGGTGTGTTGGGTCTTTTGCATTTCTCCTAAGTTAGGAAAACCCTCAGGAGGGTTTGCTCTGCAGGAAGTAGTGAGACTCTTTTTTTTTTTTTTTTTACAAAGAAAAATCAGAAGCAATTTGCAGAGACAACTGCTTTAGAAATCTTCAGAAATGTCAACACAAGGCCGAAATGTGAATAAACATAATCAGCATCAAAATCAAATGTGCTTTTGAAATTTTATTTATTTATTTATTATTTATTTGGTTGTTGCAGAGTCTCACTATGAAGCTCAGACTTGTGGTAATCCTGTTGCTCTCAGCCTCCCCAGATCTGGGATTACAGGTGTGCGTTACCACAACCAGACTCAGTGGCCAGCTCAGTGTGGCCATAGGTGAGGGCACAGTGGCATGTGGTGCCAGGGATGAAACCCTGGTCCCTGCACTTGCTTAGGCAGGTGCTTAATCCACTGAGCCACCTTCGGACCCCTTTATTGACTTTAATATGGTTTATTGGGTTATAATTAAGATTATGGGGTTTTGCCTTTAGAGGATGCAGAGAAAGAATACATTGTAGAGTCTCAAAGTGATTCTGCCCTGGGTGAAGGGAAGGGCAGGAATTTATGCTTGCCCTGCACAAAAGGAGTACTCATGTTCGGTGCTGGGGAGACAGCTCAGTAGAGTAAGTGCTTGCCTGGCAAATGCAAGGTCCTGAGTTCAATCCCTGGTACCACACACACACACACACACACACACACACACATACACACACGAATATCCCTGTCTGGCAAGCACAACTTTTCTTTTTTATTTTATTTATTTATTTATTTATTTTCTTGTTTCAGAACCTTTGTTTATTCACTCATTTTTATGGCCGGCTCAGCCCGTCCCGAGGGCAGGGCTGGCGCAGCATGTGGTGCCGGGGGATCGAACCGCGGTCCCTGAAGCCGCCCAAGCTTTCCCAAACAGGTGCTTTAGACCACTGAGCCATCCCGCCGGGCCCCCTAGCACAACTTTTCTTTGTAGATAAAGGCACCACACAAACTCAGCCCAGGGTTAGAGCAAATGAAACTGTGTGATAAACATGAGAAGCACTTCTGACACAGCATCCCGAAAGATGAGCCCCTGTACACCCTCCACCCCACCCCCACCTGTCAACCCCAGCAGCTTCTGTGTCTGGACATCTTCTCTGCACACTGTAGCTTCTTCAAAGTGACTTCTCTGAACTCTCCCAGAAATCATTGCTCTTCCTCTTCCTGTGAGTGGCCTGAGATGACCTGTGAAAATGGTTTGCTACTCTCTCAACCCAGAAAACCCCACAAAATCATGCAAATCAAGAGGTTCAAATCTTTTCATTCACTTTACGAACAAGCATGAAACTGCCCAGGCCATCAAGGTTATGCATATCTGGAAGACCACCAAGTATCTGAAGGATGTCACAATAAAGAAGCAGTGTATACTATTCCAGTGTTATAATGGTGAAGTTGTAGGTGTGCCTAGGCCAAACAGTGGGGCTGGATACAGGCTTGGTGGCCCAAAAAGAGTGCTGAATTTTTGCTGTACATGCTTAAAAACATAGAGAGTAATGTTGAATTCAAAGGTTTAGATGTAGATTCTCTAGTTATTGAACATATCCAAGATGCACCGCTGTACTTATAGGGCTCATGGTCGGATTAACTCATACATGAGCTCCCCTTGCCATATTGAGATGATCCTTGCTGAAAAGGAACAAACTGTTCCTAAACCAGAGGAGGAGGCCGCCCAGAAAAAAAAAAAAAAAAAAAAAAATGTCCCAAAAGAAACTGAAGAAACAAAAATGTATGGCATAGGAATAAATTAAGCATAAAATAAACAACAACAACAACAAAAAAAAAAACCACAACAAAGTGATTTCTCCATACAGTGTCCTAGGCAGCCCTTATTACCTGATTTTCACTTTTGTTTGTTTATTTCTTGGTGCTGCTAAAGATCAAACTCAGGGCCTCACTCAGGCTAAAGGCTCACATTGCCAGGGAGTTACACCCTTGGACAGGTTTTTTATTTTACTTTTTGTATATATTTGGCACAGGGTCTACAAGGTCTCATTGCACAGATCACACTCATAGTGATCCACCTGTTTTCAGCCTCCCAAGTGCTGGGTTTATAGGCACACGCCACCCCACTCATTCTCAATCACCATCTCAGCACACCTGGTGGGGAGGGGAGGATCAAACCCGGGCCACTGAACTCTGCCTAAGTAGGTGCTTTAGTGTACTGAGCTATCTGGCTAGCCCTGGATTTTTGTTTTTAAAGTTCTAATCAAACCACTGTGTTCCTGATAGGCCAGTTTAGTCACCTTTAATGAGAATTTGGGTACCTTTAGGCTGCCAGTCACAAATCCAAGAATTATCTTGTTTTATGCTCTCAGAACTCTAGCTGAAAATAAATAAATAAATAAACAAATAAAAAATAAATAAATAAATGAAATGAAAAAAAGAACTCTAGCTGAGTCCACAGTGTAGTTTGCACACCTCTTTCTTTCTTTCCTTCTTTTTTTTTTTTTTTTTTTTTTTTTTTTTTTTTTTTTTTTAAAGATTTTACTTTATTTTTCTTAAACCTCATTTATTTATGTGCGTTACGGCCAGCTCAGCCCACCGCCCACCGTAGGGTGGGTTGGCGCAGCATGTGGTGCCAGGGATCAAGCAGCGGTCTCAGCACTCGCCTCAACTTTCCTAGGCAGGTGCTTTAGACTGCTGAGCCATTTTGCTGGCCCACGTCTTTTTCTTTCGCTTTTCCTCCAGGAATACCTGGCCTTTGCACCGAGCTACACCCTTATCTCTTCTCAATTTACTAATGTATGTATTTATTTATTTCTGAGACATGCTTTTGCTAAACTCCTCAGGCTTGCAATCCTCCTGCTTCAGCCTCCCAGAGTGCTGAGATTACTATTGTATACCACCAGGCCTGCTAGTCTAGTCTGAGGGTAACCTGACTCCGAAGTACTTGGGGAGATTCCTCATTTTTACTTCAAGGGCCACTAGCAGTGGCTTCACCTTTCTTTAGGTTACCTTGGATTTTAGATAAACAAGACAGATTAAGAGTCATGTGACTATTCTGTGTCATTGCCCCTATTTTCCCAGGTTCCCAGCTGGAGCTGTGTGGGAACAAAGCCCTACAGTATGCAGCTGTCCCCAAGTATGCGAGTGTCTGCTACTATGACAGAGGTAGAAGGCCAGGTGTCCTCCTCATGGCCAAATGGAGAATGTGGGGGACATGAGGCTGATTCTTGTTGTGCATATATTTCCTTTCACTGGAGGGACTCTTTCTATTGCCACCACCTGCTCTTCCATATTTGGAGGAGGAAAGTATCCAATTTTTTGTTGTTGTTGCGTGGTTCAAACTCGTGACCTTGCACTTGCCCAGGCAGGCACCTGTGCCATGGAGTTATCTCCTCAGCCCCTCTGACATCTTTGATTTGATTTACAACCTACTGTGATCTCCAGGACAGGTTGGAGGACTTGACTAGAATCTCATGACGAAAATCAGCTCACTGAGGTTCAAATTAAAGCCCCGGAGGGGGCCCGGCAGGATGGCTCAGTGGTCTAAAGTGCCTGCTTAGGAAAGCTTGGGCAGCTTCAGGGACCTCAGTTCGATCCCCGGCACCACATGCTGCGCCAACCCTGCCCTCAGGGCAGACTGAGCCAGCCATAAAAATAAATAAATACACAAAAGTTCTGAAATAAGGAAAAAAAAAAGCCCCGGAGTCTCCACCAAAGCTTCCTCCTCACACAGAATACCAAGAGTGGCTGGGGACATAGCTCAGTAGAAAAAGTGCTTGCCTGGCAAGTGCAAGGTCTTGAGTTCAATCCCTGGTACCACACACACATACACACACACACACACAATTAATTAATTAGTTTTGTTTGTTTGTTTTTTTAACTAAAGAACTCTCAAGAGCCGGGCAAGCAGGGCAGGAGAGAAGAGTGAGGAATGAGAGATATTTAGAGACATCTAATGTGTCCCTCGAGTTTTTGTTTGTTTGGTCACAGGTCAGTCTCAGCATAGACTGAACCCCAGCCCCCGCATCTGCCTAAGCAGGCATTTTAATCCGATAAGATATCTGGCCAGTCCTAAGAAAATGGTTTTAAGTGAGGAAAAAAAAAAAAAAAATCACTTTAGATTACACCACCCTGACTTAATCATTGCTAATGTTTTTACTTCTATTCTTTAGATGTTCTATGCAAATACATTAGCTCCTGTTCTCTCTTTGTCACTATAAAAGGGGATCACTTTTGAACACTTTCCTGGAGTGCAAGGTTCTTCACTTTCCCAGGCCTTGTGGTCTCTCTGTGTACAGTGGATATTTCAGCAGCCTCTACCCATGGCGAGTTCTCCAGGGCTAATTGATGTAATGCAGGTACAGCACTCTGTGCAGGTTGGGCTCACTCGAGGGCACGGCACGTGGTGCTGTCAGCATAGTCACTGTGCCTCGGATTCTGCCCCTGCTTGTCCTCCATGCAGCAGGAAGTGGCCTTCTGAGCCAGATACCGTGTGTTAATTTTGCTCCCAGGTTCAAAGCCACAGGGCTGATGCTGGAGCACCTGCCCCTCACCGCGCTGCAAGCTGCACCTGCCCCTCACCGCGCTGCAAGCTGCACCTGCTTGTCCCACAGGCCAGGTGCTCCAGCCACACTACCCCTCTGTTCTTATGAGGGAAGCAGGTGCTGGCCAAGCTCGGGGCCTTTTGAGCCCTGGCTCCCTTTGTCTGGATTTTCTTCCCCCTCCTCTCCACACGGCTTCCTTCCAGATGTGGTGCGTGGTGGTGGTGGGGGGGGCTTCCAGCTCAGTCAACCCTTCGGAGGCTTCTAGACATTAGCAGATAATTAAACTCGGACTGATAGCTGAGCATGGTGCATGCCTCAGTGCCTCCTTGTTTGGTTGTAGCAGAGCCGCTTGTCACTGCCTCCCATATTCCTGTTTGTTTGTTTTATCCTGCTTCCTAGCGCCAGCCTCTCACAGATCTTGCTTGTTATGTGAGCTGTCACCAGGGCACCTTTCCATCAGTGTATCTCTGTGGTTGATGCACTTTTTTTTTTTTTTTTTTGTGGACTCATGACCTTGTACTTTCCAGGCAGGCACTTGTGCCATGGAGCTATCTCCCCAGCCCCTGATGCATGGTTATTAAATGATATTGGCAAAGATCTTTGTCAGATGAAGAAGGGTTGATTTCCCTCCTTCCTGCGTTTTCCTGAGGAGGAAGAGGGGCTCCAGCCTCCACAGCCACTTCCAGTGAGGAGAACCTGATTAAATAGTATCTCGAAATCACCTGTCTTTCAGCTCCCCCGATGTAGCTGGATATGTAACTTTTCAACCCTGATTGAGATTTTTTTTTTTTCTTATTTAGAAGGGGTTCAGATTTGAAAAAGAGAACCCTTGAAGGCGTTAACTCGGCTACATCAGGCTGGACAAGCAGTCCCCAGGCTACAAAGAGATGTGTTCTTGAAGTTTCTTTGTGTACGTTGTTTGTTTCCAACACAGAATGCATTTTTCACGGGAAACAATGTTCTCAGACAGCCCACAAAAGCCTGTTTCACCCACAGTGCTAAACAGGGGGAAAAAATCCCTTGAAATTCTAGGAAACACAACAGGGGAAAAGAATAAGAAGTATAATTTCAGTGTTCATCTTGAAGGCTAGCGCTTGGGGGAAGTGGTTTGCAGCAGGGGAGAGGGAGAGAGCAGCGAGGACAGAGGGTCCCCAGAGGTCCCACAGGAGCTGAGGCTGGGACACAGCGGCTGGCAGGGCCAGGGGTGTGCCTGTCCCGGGAACATTCCTGCAGGTCCTTCTGCAGCAGAGGCCGGCCAGGGCTGGCACCTGTGCTTCCACTCATGGAATTCTAGAGGTGGGAATCGGCACAGGAGGATTCTTCCAAAGAGCCAAGACCCAGGGCGTGTGCTACCCAAGGCTCAGGAGCTCCCTTGGGGAATTTTTGCCAGTGTCACCTGAGTATAACCTTGGTCCTACATCTTTAGAAAACATGAGGTTCACTTTTGTTTCACTTTTTTATCACAGTGTAGTTTCAGGCATCTCCCTGCCTCATTTCTGGCTTTTGTGCATAAAAGCTTTAACTCCTCAGGTGATACACAGATATTCTCAAATGTTTTTTTTTTTTTTTTTTTTTTTTTTTTTTTTTTTTTTTTTTTTTTTTTTTTTTTTTTTTTTTTTTTTTTTTTTTTTTTTTTTTTTTTTTTTTTTTTTTTTTACTTTTTGAGACAGGCTCTCACTATGCATTTCAGACTGGCCTTGAGCACACTTTTGTAGCCCAGCTTGGTCTTGAACTCTCACCGATCCTCCTGCCTCAGCCTCCCAAGTGCTGGGATCATAGGTGTGTGTCACCATACCTGGCCTCATATGCTTTTTATCCAGTCAGTTTGAATAATGAAAGGGTTCTATTTGGGAAAGACCCCACTGATCACAAACAGCTCAGTCAACCCTTCCTAGGCTT
>PVJA010024939.1:18538-31414 GCA_004027025.1 Myocastor coypus
TTTTTTTTTTTTTTTTTTTTTTTTTTTTTTTTTTTTTTTTTTTTTTTTTTTTTTTTTTTTTTTTTTTTTTTTTTTTTTTTTTTTTTTTTTTTTTTTTTTTTTTTTTTTTTTTTTTTTTTTTTTTTTTTTTTTTTTTTTTTTTATTTTTTTTTTTTTTTTTTTTTTTTTTTTCTTGTTTCAGAACCTTTGTTTATTCACTAATTTTTATAGCCAGCTCAGCCCGCCCTGAAGGCAGGGCTGGCGCAGCATGTGGTGCTGGGGATTGAACTGCGGTCCCTGAAGCCGCCCAAGCTTTCCCAAGCAGGCGCTTTAGACCACTGAGCCATCCCGCTGGGCCCCAGAACCTTTGTTTGTTTATTCATTAATTTCTATGGCTGGCTCAGCCTGCCCTGAAGGCAGGGCTGGCACAGCATGTGGTGCTGGGAATCGAACCGTGGTCCCTGCAGCTGCCTAAGCTTTTCTAAGCAGGCGCTTTAGACCACTGAGCCATCCTGCCGGGCCCCCAGGCTGGTCTTGAACTTGCAGCAATCCTCCTGCTGCCATTACAGATATGCTCCACCATGCCTGCCTTCTTACATCACTTTTAAAAATCATCTTTGTATTAAATACATGGGCTTACAATATTAATATAGTCATCATTGAAAGCAGGGTATTAATAACCCTAGATGGCTCTTTATGTAAAATCATTTTAGATGTTACTGAATAATCTGTTTACTTATGGATCTTATTTTCTTGCAGCTGTCCTTTCAACAAAACAGTAAGATGAGGACATACGCATTGGCCTCTTTGGGTGTGTGGCTGGGCGAGGGTCCTCGCAGGGTCTGTAGTTCTTCCATGGAGTCTTTCTCTGCAGTACCAGCTGCTTGGGAGCCAGGTGTCTCAGGGCTAAGTCCAATCCATCCTGGTTTAGCTCTTTCATCTTGAGTGAATACGTTGGTCTCATAGGGCTTGCCTCTTTTTAAAATGGAGACAATAATGATATCTGTCTCCTTGGGAGAGGGACAGGCAGACATGAGATCCTTCCTGCATGTCAGCCAGCACTAGATGCTAGTGAAGGGTTTTTGCTTTGTTTTTGGCTGGCTCAGGCTGCCTTAAGGACAGGCCTCGTGTTCCATGTGGAGGTGGGGATCGAACTGTGGTCCCCAGTGCCTGAGCACCTTTGCTGAATCAGGTGCTTGAATCAACTGAGCTACCTGGCAAGCCCCACTAGATGACAGTGATTGTTGTTGCTACTATGATTTTAAGTCTAGGCTGGCAATTGCATCAGTTTCCCCAGGCTGTTGTGACCAAGTGCCACAAGCCTTGCAACTCAAAGTAACACACATTATTCTCTCACAGTCCCAGAGGCTGGAAGCTTGAAAGCAAAAAGGTCAACATCTGCACACTGCCGCTGGACTCTAGGGATGGACTCCATCCCTGACTCTCCTGGCTTCTGGTGTGCGCCCTGGCTCATCAGTGGCACAGTGTCACACATTGGCTTTCCTCATGCATGTCTGTCTGCATTGACAATTTCCCCAGGTCTCACTCTGTAATTCAGGTTGGTCTTCAATTCACTATGGAGTCTAGGCTGGCCTCAGACTCAAATTGATTCTCCTGCCTCAGCCTCCCAGGGCTGGGGTTGCAGGCGTTGCACCACCATACCCAGCTAGTTTGCACTTTAAGAACAACTAAGACACCCAGCACTTGGGAGGCTGAGGCAGGAGGATCGGTGTGAGTTCGAGACCAGCCTGCGCTACAAAAGTGAACTCATGGCCAGCCTGAACTGCATAGAGACCTTGTCTCAGAAAGACCAAAAACAAAAAGAACAACTAAGACAGGAGACCTACTAAAATACCCTTAAAATCAGCCACATCTCTTCTCCCTGAAGATAGGGGTGGGGCAGCTGCAAATGGAAGGGACTCAGCTGGTCTATTCTGGTGGAGTTGCCAGTGCCCTAGAGGCCAAGCACTGGCAACTCCAGTTGGGGTTGCTACTGAATGAGCCAGAGCTGTAGTTACAGAAGGGTAAATGCTGAACTGTGTGTGAATAGCTCAAGTTTCCTAGCCCTTTGACATAGCCCTTCTCACTCAATAACTCATTAACGAATTTTCTAGACCAAGTATGGATCTCTCAGCTTTAGTTTATTGTGTCAAAGATGGTTTGCCGGTGCACTGGGTGCCCTGATTGTGATAAAATCCTCCATCCAGGAGTGGGGACAGTGCAACCCGAGAATTAGCAGAGCAGGTGAGAGTGGGCTGAAATGCGAACCCTCTCTTTCTAAAGGAGGAAGAATTGATCCATTTACCTTTTTATCTTTTGTTCAACAGAACAGATCACAGATGCCTAAAGGACTAGAGGAGAAAAAACAGGGTTTGCAAGGAGGTGCCAGTGCCTGGAGACAGGGCCTAGCACAGGGCCAGGATCTGGGAAGGGTTGGTGCTGGGAGATTGTCCAGGGGAGACAGGATCACAGCCTGTGCCTTGTGCCTGCAGAAACCCTGCCTGGTCTCTCCAGAAGACTTCCTCAGATTATGTGCCCTATTCAGGCAGGCCCAAGCACATTGACCAAGATTGCCAGTGGATAGCAGAGAATCGTGACACAGCATGTGTTACCTCCCCAAAGGCAAAGGAAGAGTGACCAGCTGGCCACCAGGGCCATTGCTCGGCCAAGTGGTGTGATGTTAATGATATAGGGGAATGAAAGTCCCAGCTTGAAAGGTAACTAGGATGAATTCATGTTCTCTAAAACCAAAGAATGAATTTTAGGAACAACAGAGGTTAAGACTAAAATATATTTATTTGGGGAAAGAAAGCTTCTGTCAGAGAGAGAGACAGAAGGGGACCCAAAAGAGTTGCCTGGGAATCTGCATTTTCTGAGGATTTTTATAGAGCAAAACTATGGAGTGAGGAGCTGGCTATGGTGGTACACACCTGTAATCCCAGCCCTTGGGAGGCTGAGGTAGGAGGATTGGTTCGAGTTTAAGACCAGCCTGGGGTTATAAAAGTGAGCTCAAGGCCAGCCTGAACTGCATAGCGAGAAAAAACAAACAAACAAACAAACAACCCCCCCCCCAACAACAACTATCCATCCCTGATGTGTGTCCCTAGGAAGGTGCACCTGTCATTTATCAGGCATCCCCTCCTCTGCACTGGCTCTGGAGGGTCCAGCCCTATCTGACTGCCTAGAGTATTTCTACCTAACTCAGCTGCCTACAACAATAGGGGGGCACTCAGTAAGTTGCCACCATTGCCCTTTGTAGGGATGATTTTTTTTTCTTTGTCTTTTTTGAGGCAGGGTCTTGCTATGCAGTTCAGGCTGGCCTTGAGCTCACTTTTGTAGCCCAGGCTGGTCTCGAACTCGCACCAATCCTCCTGCCTCAGCTTCCCGAGTGCTGGGATTACAGGCGTGTGCCACCATGCCTGGCTGTAGGGATGATTTATACATTAGAGTCCCAGTGCAGGGGCTGGGGAGGTAGCTCAGTGGTCTAAACGCCTACCTGGCAAATGCCAAGACCTGGGTTTGATTGCTGGTACTGCATACCATGTTGACCCCAAAACCAAGAGCAGCGGTGCATGCCTGTCATCCCCACGCTGGGGAGGCTGAGACAGGATGATCTCTAAGAGTCAGAGTTGTGTAGCAAACCTATAGCAAATAAATAAATCTTAAAAGCAATGTGGGTCAAACTACAGTCACAAGTATAGCTGCTTAGCCAACATTGATCCAAGAGGAAAGCAAGGCTTGTAGCAGGAGTGGTTGGAAAGAATGAAGGCATTTTTGAGAATGGTGGGTAGGTGGGCCTGGATGCTCTGGTCACCCCCTGGGCGACTGATGCTTATCTGGGCTTCCTGGACCAGGTGGTGCTAATTATAGGCTAATTCGAAGTTACCGGCAGGCCATCACAGTTATGGGGATGGGGGCTGGTGTGCTTTAGATATGCCTCCAGTCACGAGCATAGTGTCTTTTTATTTTTTATTTTATTTATTATTATTTTTTTTATATGTCTGTCTTTTTGTCTGCTGACTTTCTGGAGAGCCCAGTCCCTCTCTGACTGTGTATTAATTTCTGTCTCTCTTAGCCGCCTGTAAGAGTTATAATTAGGATGTAGCTGTGAATAGACACCACCTGAACTTTCTGCATAAACAACAACAGGCTAACTCTTGCATACTTAAATCTTTTACTGTAAAACTACTTTGCAATTTCACTGAGCAAGGCCAGAAAGATGGACGTTTCTCTGAGAACACCCAGCCTGGCTTGATCTTTCAGCTTCTGGTATTTTGCAGCAGCTGTGCGGGTGCCTGGATGGCCAGAACTCCAGCTGCTGATGTGAGCAAATGTTTTCTATTTATAGCCTGAGGGGGCTGCTGGGAATGGAATTTTTTCCGTTGGAGCAGTGTTGATGCAGTGATCCACAGGAAGCGGCTCTGACGGGCACTGGCTGTGCTCACAGAAATGAAGTCTGCGGCTGGCGCACTACTTAGACCCAGGAGCGCGTGGTGGTCCAGTCACCTGGAGGGCTGCTAACGCAGACTCCTGGCCCCGCCCCGGAAGCTGCGATCCAGGAGTTAGTCGAGGCTGTTGGATAAAACACTGGGCGGCGTGAACAACAAGCAAGTGTTCCTCACAACGCTGCAGACAGGGACATCCAAGATCAAGGCGTGGGCAGACTCGGTGCAGGCTATGGGCTTTTCTGCTGCGTATAGAGAGAGCCTTTTTGGTCCTCCTGGGAGTGGAAGGGGGGGCAGCTGTCAGGTGTCTGTTTTATAAGGACACTAATCTCACTCCTGAGGGCTTCATCCTCATGGCCCTTATTACCCTTCAAAGTGCCGTAGGAGATCACAGCAGGGTAGGGCTGGCTGGGAAAGCAGGCGTGACTTGTGAATTGCAGAGCTGGGAACACTGCGGGAGGAACAGTTCCCAAAGCCCAGTGTCTGGACTTCTAAGAACTCACACAGGTTTTCAATAGGATGGCGGATGTGGAACTTCAGCTGGAGGTATGGGATCCCAGCACGGCCTCTCAGGACCCGCATGCAGAAGTTCTAGTGAGTTTTCCTGTAGATGTTGACAGTATCAAGACCAGACACCAAGAAGACCACCGTCCCTCCCAGGAGCCCACTCTGCTCCCTCCAGGGCGTTCTTTTACCTTGCTTTGTTCCATTCTTACTTAGCCCCCGCTCATTCGGCAGAGCTAGTTTCTCCCACTTCAGTTTTCCTTTTTTGAATACATTTGACCACTGCTTTTTGCTTGTTTCGTTCGATTCTTTGTTCAAGATGCGAGGAACCTGGAATCTAACTCTAGAGGGAGAGGCGCGTAACCCAGATCCTAGGAACGTTGGTTTGGCAAGCCACTTCGAGAAGGAGCTAGCTGGTAGCAAAGTGGCCCACTCAATATCATCACCTGCCGGGGCAGGGCTTCCAACTATGAATTTTGGAGGGGGACACAGCGTTCAGCTGCTAACAAGTCAGGGGCGTGGCCCCACAGATCGCATTCCTCACACCCTGGCCTGCCGCTCTGGTGCTGCTGGCTCAGTGGAACAAGTGTGCGGGGATTGGGCAGCGCATCGTGTGTGCAGCCGACTGAACTGCAGAACACACAGTGTGCACCCGGAGACTCCTGCCAGTGATGCCCTTGCTCTTGTCCAATTAACACTGGTGTCTTCTGAGCCAGCATTTACAGGGCAACGTTTTTTTTTTTTTTAAATAATGTATTTGGTTGTTACAGTATTTCATTGGACTCAGTGATCCTCCTGCTTTCAGCCTCCCCAATGCTGAGATTACAGGCCTGCGCTACTGTGCTGGGACTCTATGGTGGCTCAGCCTGCTAGGGGCTCTGGGCTGGTGCCACACGTGGTGCCAGGGACCCAGCGGTGGTCCTTGCACTTGCCTAAGCTTGCCTAAGCTTGCCTAAGGAGGCACCTTAGTCTGCTGAGCTATCTTGCCAACCCTGACACAGATGTTTTCAAAAGAACTTTTTTTTTTTTTTGGTGGTACTGGGGATTCAACTTAGGATCTTGTTTTTGTTGTTGTTTTGTTTTTTTGCTTTTTTTTTTTTTTTAGGGTCTCACTACTGACTCAGTGATCCTCCTGTTTGTACCTCCCAAGTGCTGGGATTACAGACACGTGCCACCATGCCCAGACTCCATTGCCAGCTCAGCGCACTCTAGAGCGGGGGCCCTCGGGATATTTTTAAAAAATTAGTTTATTTATTTATTTATTTGTTCATTTATTTATTTATTTATTGTGCCAAAACTCAAACTTAGGGGCTCGTGCTTGCCAGGCAGGCACTTGTGCCACTGAGCTATATCCCCGGCCTTATTTGTTTATTTATTGAGACAGGCTCTCACTATGTTCTTCAGCCTGCCTTGAACTCGTTCTCTAGCCCAGGCTGGTCTCAAACACAATGTTCTTGCCTCACTCAACCTGCAGAATGCTGGGATTACAGGTGTGCACCATCATGCCTAGTTTTATTTTATTTTATTTATTTTGCAGAACCAGAGGTGGAACTCAGGACTTTGAGCTTGTCAGATTGGGACTTATGCCACTGAGCTATATCCCAGCCCCTGTTTTATTTTATTTTTATTTTGTGGTACTGAGGATTGAACTCAGCACTTTGTGCTTGCCAGGCAGGTGCTCATACTGTTGAGCTATATCCCTGGCCCCAGTATTATTTTATTTAAAAAAAATCGTAAAGTTTAAAGGCTGGGACTCCTGGGGCCAGCGAGATGGCTCAGTGGTCTAAAGCGCCTGCAGAGGAAAGTTAAGGCAAGCGCTGCAACCACTCCTCGATCCCTGGCACCACATGCTGCGCACCCCCACCCCAGGGCAGGCTGAGCCAGCCATAACACAAACAAATAAATGAGGTTTAAGAGAAATAAATAAAAAAATCTTAAAAAAAAAAAAAAAAAAAAAAAAAAAAAAAAAAAAAAAAAAAAAAAAGGCTGGGACTCCTAGGAAATACATATGGGTACTATTTAGTAAAATTTATTTTTCATCCTTTTATTTTTCTGGTGGGGCAGCGGTATCTGTGGGAGTTCAAAGCCAGCCTTAGTTACTCTGTGAGTTCAAGGCCAGTATGAACTGCACAGTGATAGGTTACGGCCGAGTACAAACCACTAAGTTATCATGGCCCCGATCCAACATGGCTGAATCTGAAAACAACAACTTATTTCCCCAAATACACTTCCTCCTCCTTCTCCACTCCAGCCCTGGATACAACTTCCTTTTACCTTTCCCGCCCATACCAGGGAGCCTCCAATCAGCTGCATGTGTGTCGCTGAACCCACCCCCTCAAACTCCACCCCTAGCTCGTATCCTTAAAGCCTCAGGAGTCCTGTCTCAGGTCAAAGGATCTGCCCATCTCCCTGCCCTTGATCCTCTCTATATCTTCAGAGTTAATTAAGGCTCCCTCCATCCCCTCATTTCTGCTTAAGACCCTGTCTCCAAACTAACAACACACAACACAACAACAACAAAATCTAGTGGACCTGCAAGGACAAGAACTGAAGGAGAGAATGCATCTGTCTAAGGGAGAGACAGAGGGGACCTGAGTGGGTTGCCAAGGACCCTGTCATTTTCTAGGGCTTTTTTTTTTTGACAGTACCAGGGATTGAACTCAGTACCTTGTGCTTACCAATCTAGGGTTTTTATAGAACATATCCATGAGGTATGGTGGGTCTAATGTGGGAAACACTGGAACTCGTAAAGTGGGGATGGGGTGGGACGAAAGTATGACGCTGCACACAGTGCGTCCTCCGGTTCAGTCTGCTACACCCCTGAGGCGCCTGCCACCCCCTCCAACCCTACCCCTTTGCACTACATCCCCCCTTTTTTTTTTGTCTTTTTGAGACAAGGTCTCACTATGTAGTTCAGGCTGGCCTTGAGCTCATTTTTGTAGCCCAGGCTGGTCTCGAACTTGCATCAATCCTCTTGTCTCAGCCTCCCAAGTGATGGGACGCACTCCACCCTTGGAACCAGTAGCACCAGTGTTACAGGCCAGGTTGTGAGGAATGCAATCTTTGGGGCCACACCCCTGACTTCTGTTATGAACAGAATGTTGTGTCCCCCTCCAAAGTTCATAGGTGGCCACCTTGCTGCCCAAAGTGTTGATATTCGGAGCCGGGCTATTTTGCTACCAGGCAGTCTAAAGCTCCTATGGAACCACCCGTAAGGTTCCTTACAGGAGAGAAATCCAAATCTTTTCCAGTGGACAGTAAGAAGGTTGGCCTTTGGCTCTGGGCAGAGACATGTTCTTTATCTTATAAAATAGCTTCGTACACAGACCTCTTTGAGAAGGAATTTGGGGACTAGGGGTGTGACTCAGTAGTAGGCAGCTGTGGAGAAGTATTGGAAAGCAGATATGGACTCAGGCCTCCAAGTGTGAAAGCATCTGCATCGAGTCCACGCTTGGATGCCTTTTTAGGTGCCCGAGAATTGCTTTTGTGGTCTGGGGGTCTGAGCTACTTAGGAACTGCAAAATTCTTGCTCTTCCTCAGGGGCTTGAATCACTTGGGAAACTTACACAAATAAGTTCTTTTTGTAAACCAAATCGTAGCCCAAGGTCCAGTGTCTTTTCCTGATCCCGTTGCGCCGTGAGCTAGGGCAGCCAGGAAGGCTGTGTCCCTGATTAGGTCATGGCCAGTTGGCCAGGTATTAGAGAAGGTGCACAATGTGTGTGACCTTAAAATGTCACTGTGCTCTGTGGGGTGGCTTTAGGCCTGAGGTCTAAGAAATGATGATAAATGTGTGATACACTGAATTCAGCATTTAACTGGCAGTGCATGCCATTTTGGAAGCCTACCTGTTTGTTCCGCAAGCCCTCTAATCTAACATTGATTAACAGTGAGCTCCTTTCCTCCATTTGGTGGCGCCGCAGGAGTTAGCGTGAAGGGATGACAGGCTAGCGCCACAGGGGGCGCCCGAGAGCCGTCCTGTCTGGATTCACTGTACACGGTTGCATCCTGAAGGCCGGGCGCTTGTCTTCCTAAAACATATTTCAAACTGCCAGCAGAAGCACTGCTCCTGTGTGTGTTCTCCTTTTTGAGTAAGCCACGCTGTTCATTGCACTTTACATAAATCACCTCATTTAATCACCCCAGCAAACTGCATAGTGTTTGTTATGTAACATAGTTTGTTTTGTAACATAAATACTTATGTAAACTATTTTCCAACTTACAAATGAGGAGGAAACAAAAGGGAAAACTTGAGGAATTTGGCCAAAGGTCACATTGTTGGAAGCGGCAGAGGTAAAGGTTAAATCGAAATTTTGTTATTGTTGTTTTTTGTGGCCTGCTCAGCTGGCCCTAGGAGCGGGGCTGGCGCGGCATGTGGTGCTGGGGATGGGAGATTGAAACACAAGCTTGCTTAAGCAGGCACTTTAGATCGCTGAGCTATCTCGCTGGCCCAAAATTGCTTGTTTTCTGGGCATATGGTTGTAATTCTAAGAAGTACCATAGCAGTCACATCCTACAGACTTCCTGTAGGTGGCGCTAAAGAGTGTAGTCCAAGCAAAATCAGTGGTACTGTGAATGACAACTTTTCTATACAAGGCAGTATAACAAGCACTTTTCTTTTTCTTTCTTTCTTTCTTTCTTTCTTTCTTTCTTTCTTTCTTTCTTTCTTCCTTCCTTCCTTCCTTCCTTTCTTTCTTTCTTTCTTTCTTTCTTTTTGTATTTTAGGGAACGGTCTACAGGATGTTCAGGGTCTCAGTACTAGATCAGACTCATAGTGACCCACCTGTTTATAGCCTCACAAGAGCTGGGATTACAGGGTTTGCCACCACACCCAGCCTCAGTTGCCAGTCTCAGTGTGCCCCAGGGGCAGGACCAACCTAGCAGGCCTTGGGATCGAATCCCAGGTCCCCGAGAGCCTGCTTGCAGGTGCTTTAATCCGCTAAACTATTTAGCTGGCCCTGAAACACTTTTCTTAACTTGTCCCATGGAGTAGCAACTGTTCCATTGTAATATTATTGTGTCACAGGAGTGTTTCACATATGATTTTTCATTCAAGGCTTCTGTGAAGTGAAATTCTTTTTTTTTTGTCAGTACCATTGATTGAACTTGCCAGGCAGGTGAGGGTGCTTATGCCACTGAGTTGTATTCCTGGCCCCAAATTTGAGAATTCTTTTTCTTTCTTTCAGTACTGGGGATTGAACTCAGACCTTGCACTTGCCAGGCAGGCACTTATTCTACTGAGCTATCTCCTCAGTGCCAAGGCCTCAGTGAAGGCTGAGACCACAGAGGGGTGTGAGTGGGGTAAAGAGAGCCAATAGCGGCATCTTGGTCGCCCTAGAAGCAGCCTGGAGAAAACCTCAACTTCTACTCTTTCCCTGGTGTTCTGTGGATGCTTATTCCCCAGGTCTGGTGAGGAAATTAGCAGGAATTTGTGGTCTGTGAGGGTCCATGCCACAGCACTGCTGCCTGTCGGAAGCCACTTGGTCAACAGAAGACGCCATGATTAGGGACATATGGTTTTTAAAAGGCAGATGGAGGAAAATCTTCATTTTTAAGAGACTAACTTTATTATGTTTGCTCTTTCTGGAAAACACCAAATGGTGGATGATGCTGGTGCAGCGGGAGGGGCCAGAGGTCCCCGGGGCCCAGGCCTGGGAGGCCGCGGCAGCTTCCGCGGAGGCTTTGGCAGCGGCCTTCAAGGTCGCGGCGCGGCAGAGGTGGGGGGCCGGGGCCGAGGCCGCGGGACTTCAGCAGTAAGGCCGAAGACAAAGAGTGGATTCCTGTCACCAAGCTGGGCCGGCTGGTCAAAGACATGAAGATCAAGTCCCTGGAGGACATTTATATTTTTTCCTTACCCATCAAGGAGTCTGAGATTATCGACTTCTTCCTGGGCACATCCCTCAAGGATGAGATTTTGAAGATCATGCCTGTGCAGACGCAAACTCGTGCTGGCCAGCGGACCAGGTTCAAGGCATTTGTCGCCATTGGAGACTACAATGGTCATGTTGGCCTGGGTGTAAAGTGTTCCAAGGAAGTAGCCACTGCCATTCGTGGGGCCATCATCCTAGCCAAGCTCTCCATTGTTCACGTGAGGAGAGGCTACTGGGGAAACAAGACTGGCAAGCCCCACACTGTTCCTTGCAAGGTGACTGGCCGCTGTGGCTCTGTGTTGGTGCGCCTGATCCCTGCCCCCAGAGGCACTGGCATCGTCTCCGCCCCTGTGCCCAAGAAGCTGCTGATGGCTGGAATTGATGACTGCTACACCTCTGCTAGGGGCTGCACTGCTACCTTGGGCAGCTTTGCTAAGGCCACCTTTGATGCCATCTCCAAGACCTACAGCTATCTGACCCCTGACCTCTGGAAAGAGACTGTGTTCACCAAGTCTCCCTATCAGGAATTCACTGACCGACCATCTTGTGAAAACCCACACCAGAGTCTCTGTCCAGAGGACTCAAGCTCTGGCAGTAGCTACAACATGAAGGGTTTTTACACAAAAATAAACTATGTCTGCCAATGCTTAACAAAACAAAACAAAACTTTATTATGTTTATGAGCTAACAAGGACCCATTGGATCCACAGTGCCTCAGAGGCAGATGGGACTGTGGAGGTCCTTACCCTCCTCACAGTGCTGTCTTGCAAAGTAGCCTTTAATCCTTCTCCAGGAGACTCACGCTATTTTCAGTTTTCCTGGGCAAAATACTCTTCTGAAAGCATTCATGTCAACTCATTCAGTGTCTCCTCCACAGCTTAGCAAGCGATGGAGTGTCAGGTAGGGCTCAGGCTCCTAGAGTTTTGATTAACTAAACCCCCACTTGGCCTAAACATGCGATTCCTTCAGAGCAGCCAGCAGCCCTCTCCCTAGTGACCTGTGATAGGGAACACTCAGACACCCGCCCTCAGCAACCTGCGTGCACTTCTGAGTTCTTGCAACCCACTCTGAGACTCCACAGAGAGATGAATGCTCATGTGGGCTTGTGGAATTGGGTGGAGGTCTTTATTCTGGGCCAGGCGTTGTGGTGCACATCTGGAATCTCAGCACTCAGGAGCCTGGGGCAGGAGGATCACTGTGAGTTTGAGGACAGCCTGGGCTACCTAATGAGCTCAAGGCTGACTTGAACTGCACAGTGAGACCTTGTGTAAAATCAAAAGATTTTGTTCTAAGGCTACCAGCTCATACACTTAATTCCCGTTCATGCAAATGAGTCAGACCAAAAACGTGCACACACATCCACAGGACTTAGATACCTTAATGAAGGTAAGCAGATGCCTGCCTGGGGTCTTCCCGGGGGAGAGATACACAAGCCTGCACAGGCTTCTGAGTTAAAAGGATGCCAGGAACTACAAGAAAGGTGACATGGGCATGAGCTTATGAAGACAACAGGTGCACTCATGAACATAAGTTTGTAGACAGCCAAAAGCAAAGTAACATGGCCCTGGAATTTCATAGAAAGACAGTTTCCTCTTTGGAACCTCAGGAAAGCAGTAATTCCAATAATATGATTTTCTGGCCTTCCTTAGAACAACTTTGATAAGCAAAAAATTTTGCATATATATGTCCTAAATGGTAAAATAGTTTATGTATTTTCCCCTTTATTTATTTTTGGCTTTTTTTTTTTTTTTTTTTTTTTTTTTTTTTTTTTTTTTTTTTTTTTTTTTTTTTTTTTTTTTTTTTTTTTTTTTTTTTTTTTTTTTTGTCTTTTTGAGACAGGGTCTCACTATGCAGTTCAGGCTGGCCTTGAGCTCACTTTTGTAGCCTAGGCTGGTCTCAAACTCATACCGATCCTCCTGCCTCAGCCTCCCAAGTGCTGGGATTACAGGTGTGCGCCACCACGCCCGGCTTTATTTTTGGCTTTTTGAATTCAAATCTTTCAATGTAGTTTAGGTTGGTTTTGAACTCAGCATGTACACTAGGCTGACCTATATTTAATTTTTTTTTTTTTTTTTTTTTTT
>PVJA010024940.1:7472-31431 GCA_004027025.1 Myocastor coypus
TTTTTTTTTTTTTTTTTTTTGTCTTTTTGAGACAGGGTCTTGCTATGCAGTTGAGGCTGGCCTTGAGTTCACTTTTGTAGCCCAGGCTGGTCTCGAACTGGCACCAATCCTCCTGCCTCAGCCTCCCGAGTGCTGGGATTACAGGCGTGAGCCACCACACCCAGCTTGTGTCGATATTTACAACTACCGATTCATTAATTTTCCTCAACATTTTCTACCTAGTTATCACTGGCCAGCTCCATTCTTGTATGATTATTTAAAATGCAATAAAAGTCACTTTATACAGGTTTATTCTAGTGAAAACACTTTTAGGTCCACTGGCAAGAATGAATTTCTACTAACACATAAGCACTTCACAACATCCTATCATCCTCTAACCTTTTTTGCCTGCCATTCATAGGGAGCTCCTGATAAAGAGAATGAAAAAAGGATTTTAAAATTCTCTTCCAATTCCACCTTTACAATTTATTCTATGTGTAGAAGCACATCCTTTTCAACTTCACACCCTCAAACATATTACAGTATGCCAGTCCTTAAAAGTATTAAAAAAAAAAACTTAGTTTATGACATTGCTCAGGTTAAGGTGGGTACTATCTATGAGTATCTTCATAGCAAATTACTGATTTAGCAAACTATAAATGATAAAGAGAAAAAAAGAGATTTATCTCATGAACTATGCAACCAAAAGCATAGTTCAAGTGTCTTACATGTGATTATGATTGAAATAAATCCATGTCTTCTAATTTTTTTTCTAAGTAGAGTAACACATGCCTACCAAGATTTATTCAACACTGTACATATTTCATGATTTCTATGTTTAGTGCTTATATTGAAATATTAAGTAATAGACTAATTGTATAAGACTGAATATCAATCAGATGGCTGAATGTTTTGAAAGTTATCTTTTCAGGATAAAAAAAAAAAAGCAATTTTAGTGCAATTTTATGTGAGAGTAGACAACCCTTTCTTTTTCTCAGAAGATTTCCCCTAAAATCTATCACCTAAAAAGGTCAAATCCATTTTGATTTGTACTCATCAAAGTTGGAGATTTAATTGAGTGGTAGTAGTTACTAATTATGTTTGGACGGGAACCAAATGAAGCTATTTGTTCATTAAAACTAGAGAAACCATATTTTACTTTGACTGAAAACAACACTTAAATATTAACTCCTGCTGATATCAATGGGAATCCTGAATAGAGTTCAAGTACAGTCTTTGGCCCTGGTGTCTATCCTGTCTCTTGAAATGAGACATGATAAGAAGAGTCACAAAGGAAAGCATTTCAGAGATGTCAGAAAGCATGTTCTACAAAGGGTGACTTTCCAGATTGTTGACGATGTCAACATGTAACAATAAAATGCCAGTGGCAAACGAGACCTACTCTGAAGGGAAATGGAAGGGGAAGACTGTGGGTGTGTGCCTGAGTGTGTGTGGGCATCAGTGGGCACTCACATATGTCTGTGTGTGTAGTAATCAAATAGCTAAAAGGACCAGATAGTTTAAATGTAAAAGGAGTCTACACATCTTTTCTAATTTAATAGGAAGGTTCACAATGAGTGTAAGCTTTCAGAGCTTCTCACAGAAACCAAAGACCTCCTTATTATAATTTGCAATTGTCCATGGGTAACTGCACATTCATTTGAATTCCTGAAAGACTGATCTTGTAAAGAGAACAAGATGGGCCCATATTAAAACTTTTAATGACTTTAGCAAAAAAAGGTGGAACTTTGCAGCCAGCTGGCTCACTACCGAAAGCCAGGCTGCACAGCTTGAACTTAAAGCTATCTTAACATAATGAATAAGTGCCAATAATTAGCATATGTAGTGTGAACAGGTTTGCTGGCACAAGCAAGTGAAAAACTCCAAGGTAAAGTTATTATTAGGGAGTAATTAGCTCTGTGAAGTAAATGAGTGAAACAATAGCTGCCAGCACTGACAATATGGCTAACATCTGACTATGTGGAAGATAACATTGTAAAGTATTGCTCCCTGAGCTAGAATCTGTTAATAACCATATGTTAGTGTAATTAATGCAGAGTCTTTCTGACCTGTTGTCACATAAGAACAATACTTTCTTGGAAACATTCAAACAGGCAGTCCCACACTCTGGGTAAGAAATAATTGTGAAAGTTGCTTACAAACAACTCTCATATTTCTCTTTTTTTTAATAGGGAAAAAAAAATCAGGAGTGCAAAAAACTAAAGGTCAGAGAATGAGATGGAGTAAAATTATATCCTGCCATAGATCTTGGATACTAAGAAGTCCACTGCAGTGGAACAGATCCCTCAAGGTGACTGAATGTTGTGATATATTTGGTCAGACTAAATTAGGGATACGGTGATGTTTATGTGAAATTTCATAGCTATGTACCAGAGGCTTCCCCTTCACTTCTTGTACACACAGACACAGATACGCTAACACACGCACACACACACACACACACACACGCACACACACACACGCGCACACACACACACACACACACACACACACACAATGCACCTGCCCTGCCCTCCAGATCTAAGCTCCTCAGACACAAGAAGTGCAGCTCATCTTTCCCTTGTCTGTGTATGTTAATAGTAACTTGTACATAGTATTTTTAATCAGTGATTTTTTAAAGAATATAAAATAGTGAGGGTTGATTTCAAATTTAAGATTCTTGGATTCTCAATGATTTTGATAGCACAAAACAGATTGAGAACATAGTTGAAGGAGATTTATATAATGTGATTTCCAAAAGGATGTGCTTAGGCAATACTGTGATAGCAGAAAGGAGTACTACATGGATTTTTCCATTAAATAATCATCATTTACCATTTTGCTTCCTATTTACCTCTTCCTTTTTCTCCAAAACTATCTTTTCCTCTTCTAGTATTTTTCATCAACGTAAAGGTTTTATTACTTTAAGGGTGAATTCATATTCAGTATTTCACAGTATTTATCTATGAAAACAAATTCATTAATGGGCTTCTCATTCTGTGTGGTAATGTCTCATTGTGTTAACCTGCATTCAGTTTCTAAAGAGTTGAAAAATGGCCACTAGAATACACAGAGTACACAAAAATACATTCTTTAACATTGTCAGTTATATGTAAATGTATTCCTTAGAATAAACCAATATTTTTACATAAAGCCCTAATGGTATTAAAAGTCCTCTCTGTGGAGTTGGTAGGATTCTACACATCACAAGCTCTAGGCAATTTATGATGGAATCTAACAGCACTATGGTATAAGAAGACATATTAACCAAACTGACAGGAATCTTAGGTCCAAATTCCCTGTGACAGTAATGATATAATAAACTAACTGATGAGTTATCAGTTTAATTCCAGAGTATATACATGTACATATCCACACATGTTCACAAGAACAATGCATTTCACTACTAGTAAAAGAAGGAAATAGAAAGAGTTAACAGCACTTGCTACTTGCACATGTTTGTAAGGAATTATTAGTATATACCAACTTCCTACAGACAGCTTCTGAGGCAAAATTACTCACAACCCAATCAACGAACAACTCATACCCTGAGAATAACATATATTCAGTCATCAGTTTCTGTAGAAAGTTTGATAACTTTCAAATCTCAACTGCATTAATCTCGATAATAAAAAAGGTTGAAATTTAATGGAAGCTTGTTAGTAACTTTTGTAGCCTTTTCAGAGAAGTAGGCTTCTTTAGCAACGTTTAATACTTCACAGACTAAAGTGGCCAAGTAAAAGAGCACTGCATGTTTGAGATCTCACACATTCATCTTCTCACTAAACATCTGTTTAAGGCCTGTGTGATCTACCTGTCAGCACCAGTGATCCATAAAGTGTTTGAACTTCCTGTCACAAACCTCTGAGCTGGTTTGATCACAGGCTTTGTGCACACTAATCACACCCTTTATCTTTCTAATGTCGAGGGGGAAAACACAGACACACTCACTCACGCATACACACAACTGCACAGCAAGGCTGTCTTCTCAACCTGACTGTAATTAATCTTTCTGAGGGAGGACCTGTCTGGTTGAAAAGGAAAGATCTGATGGGCTGCTGCTCTTTTTGTATAAAGGCCTTATTTTCCTACCAGGCATCTTTATACTTGGGTGGTACCCTTTACAAACCACCTTAACTGTGGCTCAACGTCAGTGAAACAACCTTCAAGATCACCTTATGAATGAACCTGTTGGTAACTTTACGTAAGAAAAGAAACCAATAAAAGGGAGTTCTACAGGAGCTCGTTTAAATGATTCTCTCTTTTAAACTCCATGCTGGAAGAAAGGAGCCAAAAAGCAAAGCGGTTCCCTTTTCATGTTCCTTGTAAGCTTCTCTTGCTACTAATAATCCCACTGCTACTTTTCTCTCGCTCAGCTGCACACAAACGTATGGAGAGCTGCAGGAGCTTGTAGTGAGGGAACATTTAACATCTTTCTTTTTTTTTTTTTTTTAACTGTTTAAAGTAATGCTTTATGCATCTTGCCTTTTACCACTATTTGCTTTTTATTGCTTTAAGTGAGATTAATGCCATGGTTGAAATAACTTGGAATGGCACTGATATTCAAAATGTAATGGACCATTCCCAAGGGACATAATCCCTTGTGTAACTGTTTAAAAACAATTTGTAATATAATAAACAAAAGGCAAAGAGGGGGAAAAACTATATGAGTCAGCCATAAAAAGAGATGTAAGAGTACAAATTACAGATGTCTAGTGATCTTCCCCAATGAGTGGTCTTACTGGGAAATGTTTTGTACATGTACATATAATCCTTATATTGAAAATAAGACTTAGTGTTATTAGAATATACACAGTTATCATAAATATGATATTCCATCAATTCTTGGATCAAGTCCTGTCCAGTAATTCAGAGCCATTAATACAGGATTGGGCAGCATGGCTAATCTAAAAACATGTCAAAGTTATGACCCCATGAAGTTTATAACAAAACTTCTAATAGTAATTAAAAGCCAACGTTTCAAATACAGAAGAACACAGTATATTCCACTTTATGAGATCTCTGGCGGGGTGACGGATGAAATGTGGAATGACAAATTACTCTAAATATATTAAGTACTAAAGAAAGCACATACATTCAAGTAAGCTAATCTTAACTTTTTAACACAAAGTCACCATAAAGAGATTCAAATAAATAGTATTTAAACTGTTTTATTTGTTGAAACTTCTCTATTATAAACCTTCACATATTATACTTTGAGAATTTTCACATTAAATAAAGCATTATGTTACCATTCTATTTCAACATGAATTATTAATTTCTGGATGAATGCTATATATCAGTCTAGATCCAATGTTATTATAAATATATTTGAAACTGGTGTATAAAAGAATACAGGCTATGTGTGCAACAATATGCAATCTACAAATAATATGATTACAAAGCATACTTTTGACTGTCTATATCCATTCTTCAAATGCATGTATATATGTTAAACATTTTAATCTAGCTATTGATTCAATAAAATCCTTATGGTACACAAATGGTTAGTAATATAAACATATTGCTGCTTTTTTAATGCAGATATGAAATGAAATATTGAATGACTATCTCATGTAGGGTTACAAGGCCAAACTTAATTTTTCTCCTATTAAATGTAAAATCTAGCAATTTATGCCTTCTCTCAGTCCTAATGCATGTATGTTCGCTGTAGCCATCCATAGCAGGTTCAGACATTTATTTTGCTTCTATGTGAATGCCTTAGGTCATCCAGTCTCTAACAGGCACTAGACATCAACAAAAGCCTAGCATGTGAGGAGATCCATACAACCACTTCTAAATCAAAACAAATGATGGAAATTCCTGTCTGCAAAGTCCCTTAGCCCTGGCTGCCCTGTGTGGTCTGCATCCCAGAAGCTAATGCAGTATAGATGCTCCCACCCTTAGCATTTCAGCAAGGAGAATATGCCCTGGAACTTCATTCTGATACGAGGCCCGGGACTTCTATCCTAGAGGGTCAGAATCTCCAGAAGGCAATTACTAAATTTAGCTATTGTTTAGATTTATAAACTGTGGGACTGTTCCATTTGCCCAGAGTTTGAACTTTGAACTTCTTTTTAAACCTAAAATAAAAGAATTAAGTATTTGTTCATTTGGGATTTTATTTTCCTTTCAATAACTGTTTTTCAGGATTGTTTGTTTTGCTTTTTGCTTCCTTGTTTTGTGTTTTTATTACGTGAATACAGGGTTTCAAAATAGGTATTTCCTCTATATTTCTTTAGGAAATGACTAAAATTAATATGTTCTTTTATAAATACTCAAAATCTGAAATACTGGTGGCTGCAAATATTATCAATTAAATTAATTGATAGTACTTATTTTCAGAAAACAATCTTTTAATAAATATTATCCTTTTATAGATGAGGAAGGGAGTTAGTTCTTAACAAATGCCCTTATTAAGCAATTCATAAACTTTTCCCAAGGGACTCAACACACATGCTGTCAAAATACAAACTATGTTTTCTGTCTAGTTGGAAGAAATAAATGGTTATGCATGTAAGTGTACTATACCACAAAGTAGAATATAGGACAATTTAACACCTGCAGAATGGTAAATGTTATAGGAGATCAAAATAACTTTTCCCTCAGGAAAATTTTAGAACTGTAGATAAAGGGACACTCCAACTTACCCTGAGTATAGTCAATATGCAGAGAAAAGCATTACACTAGTACTGTAATGTAATTAATCCAGCAAAAGACAGGCCACATATATGACAAGTGTGGAAAACTTAAGAAAGATGAAATTGGTTAGACCTTCAAGGTCATTAAAGGAAAACATGGAGAGTGATGTTATCAAGCAAGCTAGCCTCAAGAGCCTTCAGCAACAAGGTAGTAAAACAAAGCACTTAACTTTGTAGTCACAAACTGGAAGATGTTTGAGTGGAGGGGGACACTAAGAAGGTCCTTGGTTGGAAGCCTGATCTCACAACTATGCATAGAACCGAGGAGAGAGAAGCTACCAGACTTGGATGCAGCACTTTAGGCAGCCACAGGAGAGAGTTGCAGTCAGCAATTTAAACGAGACCAGGAAGTGGAAACAGAAAAAGATCTAAGTCTGTCATGGAGGTAAAATCAACACCCACACAATATAAAAAAATGAGTATTAGGTGAAAGGTACTGGATGATTGAGACACTGGTGACAATATTGTGTAGTCACTTACAGACCACAAATTCAGAGGATTAGGACTTTTTTCCACTGGACTAACAGCTGATATTTCAGTGACAGAATGTTAATATGTGAGTATCTAATATGCTATGCTTCACACTCCATTTAAACATAAGCCATCATCATGGAAATAATTTCAGAGTTGCAAAACCGTTGTAGTGATTAAAACTAAGGACAGGGCTGGCCAGGTAGCTCACTGGACTAAAGTGCCTGCTTAGGCAGACACAGAGACAGGGGTTTGATCCCCAGGATACTTGGCTAGACCTGCCCTCGGGGCGCACCCAGATGGTGATTGAGCCCGGTTGCGGTGGCATGCACCTGTACTCCCAGCGCTGGGGAGGCCGAAAACAGGATGATCACTAAAAAATGAGTCAGATCTGTGTAGTGAGACCCTGTAGACCCTGTACTAAATACAAAAAAAAAAAAACAAAAAAAAAACAAAAACTAAGGACCATTTCCTCACTAGGTTCAGAGCCATTTCTCACAGAGTATGAAATTAGAAGAAACAAAATAGGCTTAGGTATACACTTAGAAATTATTAGGGCCTTTGAACTTCACACAAAAGCAAATGAAAACAAGTACTAGAAAGAAAGTATTCTTATAGTTCTTATCCACTAACAAGTATCCAAAAGAAAAAATGCCAAAATTCTAATAAAATCAGTACTTTTACTTGAGTGAGAGCAATTATAGACAAGAGTTACAGAATGGTCACAAGAATTTCTATGTGGCCAACTGAAACAGCATTTCCAATATAGGAACATTTCTCCTAATGGTTTTCAATGTTGTATGTAGTCTGACGTGTCTATGGGATCCTGGGAAAACCTGAAAGAACTATATAAGGTAGTTGACTACATCAGAGCAAGAAATACTAAGTCACATTGCTATCAATGTAGTCATATAATACGACTTCAGATGGAATACTGACATTAGAATTCAAAGGAATTTTTAAAGTTTATTTCAGAATCGTAACTAAAAGGATTTTTTGCTAATACTAACGAATTGTAAATGGAACTTTTCCAAGAAAGAATGAAATTTGATAGCATCTTCCTGTTGAAATAGGACTTACTTGCCTGAAGTGTTTTTTGTATTGTATTTTAATATATAACAACACTTATTGAAAAAAATACCTAGCTTCATTATGGGAAAAGTTACACACACACACACATATACACACATATATACATGCTTAGGAAAATTAACACATGGAGGGTAAGAGAACATACTTCATTTGATGGAATAAGTAGCTTATTACATGTGGCATGCAATCTTGCTTGATATATTTTCAGTATATTACTTGATATGAAAATATTACCTTCAATAAGGATGCAAGAGCTCAAGGAAAATTATGAAATTAGAAATGAAAAAGTGTATAGTTCTCTCTTCCTTTATGAATTTAGTCTTCATTGAAAGATAAGAAGTACTTTATTTTCAAAGGAGATCTATTTATATTTGCCTTTTCTTGCAAGTTTGAGTCAACACGGTGACATCTCTTTAGGTGTCATTGCAGAAAAGATCTTACTTATTGAAGCTTTCTTGCCTCCCAAACATAAATAATAATAGAAAACAACCCACATAATACAACTGGACAGTGTTCATTTAATTCTATGAAAACTTACCAAGGATAAGCTGTTTTTTTATGACTTAATAAAATTTTAAGTACAGGGCAAAAAAACTGTGTGAGTTTGTATTGAAACAAAGTACATATGTGACCATAGCTAGTTAGGTAGATAAATAATAGATAGATAGATAGATAGATAGATAGATAGATAGATAGACAGACAGATAGGCTAATTCAATAACACTGATACATATCTGCCATTTACTATGAATCAAATGTATACCTTATTGATAAAAATTGAAACTGAAAGCATCTTTTGAACTTTTTGATGTATTATATTCTTCTGATTTAAATGCATCTTATGAAAAGATATGCAGATTTCTGGATACAGATTTCAAAAACAAAAGCTGAGCTATTTGATTATAAGTTAGAATAGAAATATGTCTGGAATAGTACAACAACACTATAGATTGACAACAGTTTTAGGAGTTCTCATTCTGTCTTTATTTACCTTTGTAAACAAAAGTAAAAGAGCATAGTATTGATGGAAAAGACCTGAAGCTAATTGCAAATGGAAAGTCCTAAAATCTTATACTGATAAAGTAATTATCTTAACACAATGTAACAAGTCCTAGTTGGTCCCTCACAAGGAAGTAGAATAAAGCATTTCACTGTCAATTCTATTTCTGAATGTCATCATCATCACGATATAAATGCTCTTAATATTTTCTTTTTAACTGCCACCTATCTAGAACCTTCTGTTAGTTGGACATTGCTTTGACATTTTAATGTATTTCTAATGATCAGAAGAAACCTGAAAGAGAGATACATTATCCGGATTTTAGAAGTGAAGAGGGTGATTAAAGCTCATATCATACTGTTAGTGAGTACCAGAGCAGCCATTTAAACTTCAATTTATCTGAATGAATTTTCTCTACTATTTTGACAACACCTCTTCTATGATGTAACCATGCCAGAACAATGTCAATGCCCCTGCCACCACTGCTGATCTCAAACAGTCAAATAAGAATACTTGTTTAAAAATTTGAATGAATTCATCTAATAATTTGGCATTGTATTAGACACTGCCCAAAAGTCATTATAATTCTCCATCCAGATGGTCAGGAATCCAACATATATAGAGATAAGATAACACAAACTACACAAAGCTGGTATCTTAAAATTTCTTACTACTGAAGGTAATTTATAAAGATCTTATTAGCTAATGTGATAATACTATGACCCTTAAGCTAAATCTAAACAGTCAGCAACTAAGCTTTAAAGGAATTCAACTGACTGTAGTTTCAGGACAAAGCAAGCAGCCAGGTATATCTAGAAAAAATATATGGTGACACTAACCAGTGCTGTGAACATTTCTCATGCTAAAATTATTCCATAGATTTCACAAATAAAGAAAATGGAATTTGGGCTGGCCAAGTAGCTCAGCTGATTAAGGGGGTTTGATCCCCAGGCCTGCCATAGGGGTCCCAGTCCTGGGGCACACTGGGACAGCAATTGAGAATCCCAGCTCTTGAGAGGCTGTAAACAGGGCGATCAGTATGAATCTGATCTAGTAGTGAGACTCTGAACACCCTGTAGACTCTTCACTAAAAATAAACACACACATATACACACACACACACACAAAAAAAAAAAAAAAAAAAAAAAAAAAAAAAAAAAAAAAAAAAAAAAAAAAAACCTGGAATTTGGATTGAACAACTTTCTAAATGTATGCAACTACTACATGATGGATGAAGATTTAGGAATTTTTTTTTTTTTTTTTTTTTTTTTTTTTGCTAACTCAGGTTGCCTTCATAGCAGCTGGATAAGGCGTGTTCAACTGGGGATTGAACCTCAGTCCCCTGGAATTGACTACATTTGCCCAAACAAGTGCTTAAACAATTGAGCTAAGCCTCAGACATTCAAGATGAAGATTTAAATAAGGCCTCCGTGGCTTAGTTCAGAATGGTACACTCTGAACTCACTGTCTTTTGCAGTATGATCAAAAGTTAGAACGGAAATATTACAGGAATAATACAATAGCAGTACATATTTACAACATTCCTGGGAGTTAAATGCTCATTCTTTTTATACACATTTGAGTTGTATTACTGTGTCAAGGAAACAAAATATCAGATAGTTAAAATAACTGTAGTACAATGTATAAGTACTTTCAGACAAAAATGCATCCAAAATATGCATTTACAAATTTTCTTAGCACCTATAAATATGACTTTTTGGAAATGGGAACTTTTGTAGATATAATTAGGGAAGATCATCCTGGTTAGGATGGAACCTAAATTCCAAGAGAGATATTCTTGTAAGAGAAGAGATTGTTGAGATACACAGGCACAAAGAAGAAAATATTATAAAGAGATAGAAACTACTGATGCATTTACAAGCCAAGAATCTCCAGGATAGACAGGCAGGCACGAGAAGCGCGGGGAAGACATGGGACTAATCCTTTTTCAGACTTCTAGAGGAACCTACCCTATCAGCAGCTTGAACTCAATCTCTAGCTTCCAGAGGTGAGAAAGCATATATTTTTATAGATGTACATTAGCAAATTTACAGCAATTTGTTATGGTAGACCTATGGTACTAATAGCAGTTTGAGGGCCGTGAATGTAAATTCCTCCAATACATCGCATTAAATTATGGGTATTTAGGCAATGTGCATAACTGATTCAGCTCTAGAGGATTTCTTGGCTTTTATGCTAAAATTATCTGAATCATCAAAGTTGTGACATTAATAAGCACTTTTTAAATTTCATATTCTATTAATAATTGTATGGGGGGCAGATATGTTCTCTAGTTTATATGTGTGTAGGAAGATATATATATATATATATATATATATATATATATATATATATATATAAAGTATCACTTAATAATCTAAATTGGGGGCTGGCCACATAGCTCAGTAGATTAAAGAACCTTCAAGCAGGCACAGGGGCCAAGGATTTGATCCCTGTTCCTGCCATGCTGGCCCTATGCCCGGGGCACACGAAGAAGGCAATTCAGACTGGGTATGGTGGCATGCACTTGTAATGCCAGTGCCTGGGAGGCTGTAAATAAGGAGATCACTATCAGTCTGATCTAGTAGTGAGACAATGAACACCCTGTAGACCTTTCCCTAAAGAAAGTATACAAAAGAAAAATCTAAATCAGTTATTAATGGTCATGTTGTTTTTAGTATATTTGCCCTTATTCTTTTCAATATCTATACAATATCCCTAGGTATATATACACAGAAAGTATTTATTTTTTAACTTCTCTAAAATTTACATTCTAAATGCTTTACATAAATTATACAGTCAGTGAAAATGATCTGGGTTTTATAATTATAATTAGAAACATTTAAAGTTATTTTTGAGAGCATATCTATGGATGGCCATTTCTGTGTGTATATTAATTTAATATGCACAAAATTCCCAATTCTGGAAAAAAATTACAAAATAATTTATAGTTAAAATTTACTGTCTAAGGCAACCCACTGAGGACCCATTCTAGCTCCCTCTTGGATAGAAACTTTCTTTTCTCCAATAAATATATTCTGCTCCTTAAAAGAAAAAAAAAATTGTTGCCTAAAACAAGCAATGCTAAAAATTTTAAATATGGTATTTGAATTTTATTTTACTTATTTATTTATTTATTTATTTATTTGTTTGTTTGTTTGTTTGTTTGTATTTTAGGGAAGGGTGTTCAGGGTCTCAGCACTAGATCTGACTCGTAGTGATTGTCTGTTTACAGCCTCCCAAGAGCTGGGATTACAGGTGTGGGCCATCACACCCAGTCTCAATTGCCATCTTAGCACTCCCTGTGGGTGAGTCTGGGGATCAAATCCCCTGCCCCTGCACCTCCTTGTAAGTGCTTTAAGTCGCTGAGCTATTTGGCTGACACTGAATTTTACATACTGTTATAATCATTAACAGACTATTTAAAATTCTGATTAAATATCTGTTCAGATAATAAGGTACAATGGTACAAAAGCTCATACTAATTAAAAATTATTATGCAATAAAATTTTATATATCATAGTTTCTTTGCTGACCATAGGGTATCCTATCTTTTAAAAAAGCTGTATCCAAGAGAGATAACTGAGTGGTCTAAGTGCCTGCCTTGCAAGCTCAAGCACCTGGCTTCCATCCCCAGTACTGCATGCCATGCCCACCCCACCCTGGGTGTGCTACACTAGGCTGGCCACTGTGGTCAGCCATGGTTGGGTGCACCTATAATCCCAGCTCTGGGGACGCTAAAACAGCAGGATCATTACAAGTCTGAGCCGTGCATCAAGACCCTATACCAAATACATAAAATTAAAAACAAGAACAATAACAAATCTATCCAACTTGACGACTAAAAGGAGTCTTGTAGTTTTCCTGGGGATGTCTCTCCCCAAAGTCCCATGCAGTCATGCAGGGATTGGGACAGTAGCTTTAGGCAGGTGGCTGAATCTTGAGTTTGTGACTGATTCATTGCCTACACCTGCCCTAGGAAGGGCAGCCTCCATGTGATACAAGGGACAGACGGAGTCTGCGCTCTCCTCCTAGCTCCGTTGCTTTTGATGTCTTTTGCTGCTGTGCATGGTTTCCCTTCTTCCATACCACTCTGCTGTGGAGCCAGCTGATTACAGACTGAAATCTGTGCACACTGTGGACTAAATAAACCTTTCCTTCCTTAATTTTGGGCATCAGGTGTTTTGTCTCAGCAATAAGGGCAAATTAACTATGATAAGTTTCTTCATTTAGTCCCCTTTGATTAATGATGTACAATATAACCAACTCTGACAAACAGAGAAAAGTAATTTTTAAAATGAAATAGAATAGTTGCAACTTGCACTTATTTTAATTTTATATGATATGACAGATCAGTACCATTTAAAAGGTGAGACAGAAATTATAGACTTATTTCCACTCTGCAGAGAGCCCATTATTACTCTAAGTACCTTAACAACTTTTATGACCAATAACAACTTTAGTAGTTATCCACTACATACAGCTATGCCAGGTTATTGGACACAGCTGGAGGCAAGGTGCCAGTTGGGGCGAGGCAATCAACGGCTCCCATATGCTCTTTCTCAAGAATGAATGCTATACAGAAACATCAGTGGCAAACGTAGGCAGCAACTTTGCACAGAAACCAATAAATGATGTCTGAAGGAAAAGCTGCTCATTTTTTTCCAAAGAGTTGTTTGTCATAAAGAACAGTGAGCAATGAACTTAATGAAAAACTTTAATTTCACTAGGTTCTATCCCAGCACAATTCATCATTAATAATAGACATTAACAAATGTGGGTTTAGCTTACATATTTTCTGGCCTCCAGGCAAAATTCCCATTTTCAAACTCTTATTTAAATATTCAGGTAGAAAAAAAAGGTAGGTAGATGATCTCACTATTTTCTTTTGGTTTACTAAACATTTTCAAACTAAAGATATAGAGACACATAAATTATAGAATACACTGAAGGTATGACGAAAATGTAAAAGTTCGGTAAATCATGAAATTTAGTGAAGTTATACACAACTTAAATAATGAGAATTTTTACAAAGTACACTAATACCTAAATAAAATTTATTTTTTAAGATTTTTTTTATTTGTTTGTTTGGTTTTTTGCACAGGGTATCACTATGCAACTCGGATTTGTATTGATCTTCCTAACTTCTGTCTCCTAAATTCAATTTAAATAAGGTTGAGACAACAAAAGATACCAAAAATAGCATTCATTTTTATTAATAAAGAAAAAGACAGGCATTTTATATAGTTAAATGTTTTGTCAGATAATATTTTCACCCATTGCTCTTCTGGATACCTTTATTAGTATTCCATTCACCTGCTACTGAAAGAGAGGCGTAACATCAAGTTATGAACTAGCAATCAAGCAGATGCCTTTAGATATCACCCTAATATGCTTGCCACAAATTTAAGCTACTTATGTCAATTGTGAGGTAAATTCTCAATTTTTCTGATGTTTTCTTCTCTGCTTTCCTTAAAGGGAAAAACAAACAAACAAAGCAAAGCAAACAAACAAAAAAACAAGAAACAGACGAACTTTTCTCTAAGGATACTGATTAATAAAATTTTAAGTTCAGAATAATTAGATGAAACACAGGAGGAAACAAAAAAATTAGTAACAACAACATAAATTTGTTTTTATGTGATGTAACTTATAAAAGGTTCAATGACAGTACTGTAGTTGAATATTTTGTGTCAATTGTCTAAATGATACTAAAATTTCCACAGGACAGATGAAGAGAACAAGACATGAAATAACTCATCCAAAATCCTACACTTAAGGAAAAGTAAAGTTTCCTGTTTCCAAATCTTGTGTTCTATGTACAACCCAAAGAGCCACCATTCCTCCTGCTGTGCTTTCCTCAGGCCCCTTACAAAGTACCTCTGAAGATGACCTCCCTGACCACAGCCAAAAGTGCCTTCCATGTCCTTATGGTTTGTCTGAGTGCTTCTGCTCCTTTCACTGTCTTTACATTTGCCCTTCCATATTTGAAATAGCTGTTATTGTTGCCTCTGGTTTCTTTGTGTTCAGGAAACTACATTATTGAATATTTTCCACAAGCTAATAATCTTAGGGATATGTGAACATAGCTTTAGCGGTAACAAGAATGTCTTCATGATGGTTGAGCAGAATATCCCAGGGTATTTGTTCTCTGTCTATGGTAAGGCAGAGTAACATAAACACCTCAGCAGCTTTAAAACCCAGAAAGCTGTAGTTGTGTCAACTGCATATACTGTAACAAATGAAAATATTGGAAAGATACAGTCTAAACTTCATATTTTAGCCAATCTCTCACCTTCAGTAGGTTTTGCTTTGACCCACCAATGACAGAACATTTGTATTCTACTTAATTACTACTCTGCCGCTTTACACAGCTATTAAAAAGTGAGTGGACAAGAGGCCGGGAGCAGTTCTCACCATCGTGTTTATTAAGGCTGGCTCCGGAGCACGTAAGAGGAGAATTCTATTTCCTATGCAAGCAGGTAGGTAGGTAGGCTTGTAAAAGGAGAGCCTCAGTGCGCGAGTCCCTCTGAGTCGGAGCAGATCATTACAGCAGATGATGTGGGCAGATGCCCCACTGACATTTAATGCAGCTTAACACAGCCAGAGCGGAATAAAACTTAATAGTGGTCAAGGTGGAGAGGAGGGATGCATAGTAATGAAATAAGTGCAGCGCTTCCTGAGGCTGTTTGCTTCTTTAGGATAAAACTGTATTATACAGAGAAAAGTCTTATAGCTATTTTCTAGTTATCTGAAGAGCCCATGCATTGGGGGAAATGAGTACCTTGATGAGCTTCTTTTAAACATAAGTTGTGTTTCCCTTATTACTTTGGTAGTTGTTGCTAAGGAAAATAACTAAAATTTCTTCAACAGATCAATAGTCTCCATAAAATATCCTCAAATTAAAAGCAAATCTAAGGTTAAAAAAAAATTGCTCAAAATCCTTCTGCAAAAGAGCCAATGACATATGAATACAGGAGATAGATATTTCAACCAGAAAAATAACCTCAGATTTTGACTACATTATCACTTCATAATGCTATTTAAAAAAGAAAAAACACATCATTTTGAGAAAGTTAAAGAATGACATACATAGTACAATTACTGTAAAATATACACTGCTCAAGTTTTCAAAACCTTCTAGAGGAAAATCAATTTAAGAGGAAAAACTCAGGAACCATTCCATTACGAAGGCATTTCAGTTTCAAACTTCCTATCCTAATCTTTCCATCTAGAAAAAGAGATTGGCCAAATAGACTCAGCACCTTAAGGTATGTAATTCAGGGACTTGGCAGAATTTGATCACAGCTGGTTAATCTAAATTGAACTAGGACAGTTGTGAAAGATGTTCACACAATCCTTGTTTAATCCTTCATCTTTTCCTGAGAAGGGTCAAATGATTTTGATTTTTCAGAAACTGTCCGTTTTGATGTTCAGGTATTATTTCACAATGTACTGGCCTCTATCAAAAACCTTATAAAAATTTTACAGTTAATTTGTTCCATATCTCTCCACATTTTCCACATTTCTCCTTCATTTCCTTTGATTAAGTCTCAAAATAAAGACAGCTAACCAACATGTTTGAAAATAAAAGGAAAAGAGAAAAGACATAAAAAGAAGATGCCTGCTGATGAAGCTACATGGAAGACAGACTAAAGAATGTCGATTGCACCTGGATCTGAATAGGACACTAGAATGTAACTTAGCAAAGAGATATTTCTCTCTCATTTTAGGTAAAGCATGGAATTATGACAATTTAACAGGATATTGAATGATGAGAACTACATTGTATATTAGCATTGGGATGCATTAATACTCTCAGAATGGATTAAATGATAGCACACCTTGTTTTAAAACTTTAGCCAGTAATGTAAATATTGTGATTTGCTATATTGTAATCTAAAATGACCAAGAATTTCCATTTCTTGGCTTTCATATTTATTATTTTTTCCTAATCAGTTCTCTTACATTACTTCTACAGCTGTGGTTGTACTGAAAAAGAAAAAAAAATTCCGCTAATACTGGAATGATGCTAAGTCATAGGTGAAGATAGGGTTATTGATGAATTTATACCTAATTGCTTTTTTATTCTTCAATGGGGTTTTGTTACATATGTCCTACAGTAGTCAGATGAGAGGAGTATACATAAAACACAAAAACAGTGGTATTGTCACAAGTGACATTCACGAGGATTTCAAACTCTCACATTATTATTCCATTATTAGCATCTTTGTGCTGCCAGGATATAATTTTTTAAATGAAAGCATCTATTCAGAAAAAATAACATCTGAGAATTATTTCTACATTGTGTTTCTTTTGTTTCAAATTCTTACCTAGATGATCTGTTGTTTAGGAACAATTTTGGGTCACAGGGATGGGAATAAATGGGCAGAAAGCAACTGGATAAGAGTGGCAAAGAGAAGAAAAAAGGGGGAGGTGGTAGAAGATGGGTTAAGAAGATGACAGGTCAAAGGCATGATGCGCTGATGGAAATGTTTGTACGTCTCATCTCAAAGTCATACTAATGATGCATTCTGCAACAGTACCCTTTAGAATCACAAAAGAGACTCTATTCCTAGTGTCAAGCTGTAGACATTTAGAGAGAGGTCTTACTTTCTTGTCTTTTCACATGCATGAGGCAAGTGCTACAAAACAAAAGATGTTCTCAAATGATAGGACACTAAAACATAAAGCATCCAATAAAAGATCATATTAGAAATAGATCAGCTACCACACTGGGTATGGGGTCATTGTATATAGTAGGAGAAAAAGTTAAATCACTCACATAGCGCAGAAAAAGTTTCCTTAGCTAAAATAATGTGTTTTATTTTTATACTTTAAGTTTTGAAACATAGCAAGAAATTTTTAAAAATCTTTTAAAATATTTATATGTCCCTTAGAGCCTCAGCTACTCTTTATCAAAAGAACATTTTTGGATAAACATAATAGACACTGTTTTCTTACTAGAATACCATTTCACATTCCCTTTGTAACTGCTACATTTACAAATTCCAAAGACATGACACTAAACATTGTCATCCATAGAGGATCAAATTCAGACACCTAGGTCACTATAAATGTAATTATTTTTGCAGCAAAATAGGTATTACTATTTTATAATACATTTAAAGAAAAATCTTGAATAGCCTAGCATGACGGCACACACTTATAACCACAATACTCAGGCAGCTGAGGCAGGAGTGTAACCTCAAGTTCAAGGGCAGTGGGGGGTACATAGGGAGTTAAAATCATCCTAAACTACACTATGCTTGATATAATCAAGCAGGACTAGAGTAAGTCTGAGAAGAGTACAGTCTACACCTAATTGTTAGTAATATTTTTAAGAGCCTTTTCAGTTCCTCTATCATTATTATTACTATATAAATATCTTCTTGGGAATGCATAAAAATCCCTAGAGAAGACAATTCTTGGTACATGTCCAATATAGGATGGAAACTAGGTAGATAGTAGATAGCTATCTAGGTAGCTAGACAGAGAGGAAGTCTTCATTCTTTTTTTTTAAATTTTATTTATTTATTTTTTTTCTTGTTTCAGAACCTTTGTCTGTTTATTCACTCATTTGTATGGCTAGCTCAGCCCTCCCCGAGGGCAGGGCTGGCACAGCATGTGGTGCCAGGGATCAAACCGTGGTCCCTGAAGCCGCCCAAGCTTCCCCAAGCAGGCGCTTTAGACCACTGAGCCATCCCGCCGGGCCCGAAGTCTTCATTCTTAAAAAAAAACTTAAACAACTAAAAAGCAACCTTATTATTCACTTTGGTAGTAAAGAATAGAATATTTCTCCTAAATAAATATATTTCATTAAAACATGTTTGTGTAGAAACTGCACATAACCCTACACAAACATGTACCTATTTATTTACTAGAATTAGACTTTCCCATCATCATTTCTGAGTAGTGAAGAAAAGGCTAGGTTTGAAAGCTTGTTTTTTTACTTTAGTTATTATACTGACTAAAATGTTTACATTTAGTGCAAGTCACCATACTGGCCTAGGATGAGGTCTGTAGTTTATAATAGAATGTAAATCACCAAAACTGTCACTTTCACCAAACATGTCTTGCAATGAAAGGAAATGTCAGGCTAACTAGAGCTGAGGTTAGCAAGCTCCTATTCTCACTCAGAACCACTCACAAACTGGTCTGAAGGGCGCATGGTCCATACACATTCGGCTTCCCGTCCAATCAAATGTTCATCCTTAGGCAAACCTCCAATGTTTACAATAATTTAACCAGAAATAGTCCACAGAATTGGAGAAGAATGAAATCTGTCGGTTCTGGAATTATATCCCCGAAGCAAGCAGTTGGTTGTTCATTAAACAATTAAGACGCAACACGTTCAGTTTATCCCACCAGGACACACATTAACTGTAGGTATACGGCTTCAAGCTTAACATTGTGCAAATTGGCTTGGCTGAAACACGTGTCTGTGTGAGTTATCAAGTGGAAATAAGTGAGGTAAAGGGACAGCATGGTATTCATACAAGGGCTAAATCACTGGAGTGCACCATGTCTATCCTATTAGAAATCTACTTCATGTAAAGGAAGAATAATGTGCGATATAAAAAATACTTCAATTATGACAGTCCTAGATATTTAGAGTGAACATACATGTATTTGTACACTTAAGCCTAACTACTGCCTACAAAAATAACCATTTGTAGGTATTTTTTACTCGCAGTACTGAAGAGTTCACAGAACCTATATATTTATTCTTTAGGGCAGTCTTAAGATTATGATGAAAAATCAAATAAAAAAAAAAACAGATCCCTCACCTATTTTTAATCATGCAACTATGTTGTTCCAGTTACCTGAATATTTTAAATATTAAGTATTTATCCAAGAAGGAAGAATATGCTTTGAGATTTCCTTCTGGATGAAGCTGTCTGTATGAGTGGATGACACGTTTATTACTCAGGTGTTTCGAAGTTCCCATTTGGTCAAAGCTAGATTCTTTTTTGTTGGAGAGCTACAAAATTTTGGATGCTCCTAAGTAAGGGCAATTGCATCGCAAATGATGTCACCTCTATTTTATTTCACAAATTGTGACCAAAACAACAATATAGTTTCTTTTACCCTTTTGCAAGCATTAATGGAATAATTTTTGTGTCTCTCCACATCCACATATACCACATTTTTGTACATGTAACTTCATTTTAAAATGTCTCTCAGTGCTTCTGACTGATGTAAGATGTTATTTTGAACACGCCAAAGCATCTAAACGGCCCCAGCCTTTTCTTTTCAGCCCGCGTTCCTTGATAAGTAGCACAGCTTCCCACTTATCAGTCACTCAAAGTGACTGTAGCTGTCAGTTGTGTACAAAGCGCAATCAGTTTGGAAGCGGAGACACCAGCATTTTTCTTCTCAGCTTGAAGCAAACACGTTTTGACTGCTAGTCATTCAATTTTAAAGCATCCTCAATTAGGGGTGGATGAAGATATAAAGAAAACACATCCTAAACACCTCCACCAGGCAACAGAAAAATTTTATTGTTATCTCTTGATTTACCTTGGGGCAGCCCCAGCCCCCCTCTCTTTCTGGCTGTGTGACACAGCCTCTCCTGACAGCACACCCTAGATCCTGGAAAGACTGCAGAACGCCACTGCACTGACACTCAGGACTCTTCTGTTGGAGCCCATATATGTTTTCTCTTGTCCTCTCCCACACATGACTCCGCAGAAAATCTAATTAAGTTACTTTGAAAATTAGAGCATCTTTCAGACTCACTGTGCTTATCCGTGATCAACTTATTATTCCATGTAAAATTAAAAATATGAGTGAATAATGAGAAAGAGGAGGAGAAAAGCTGGACAGAGAAAGGGGTTCTGAATGGTATAAAATAAAGTATGGAAGGTAAAGGAAGGAATGAGGGGCCACGTCACATGGTCTAGTAAGCGCTTATGAATGGAGGTACTGACAGTTCCCAGGACAGGGAACACAGAAGTTCAAAGATTGAAGAATATGTATCACAGAGTAAGCCGTGCATATGGGAGGAGAAAAATTTAAAGATATATATTTGGGCAATTAAATAGAAGAATATATGATCAAAAATACAGGTACAAACCTGAGTATGTGTGTGTATGTTACACACAAATATAAATTAATATAAAACTGAAATTCAATTTATGATATGGAAAATACTAAATCATAAATTTAAATTACACATATGTACATATTCTATAACAGTTCACCTCATCTAAAGGTGTACTTAGGTATAACATGTATATTAAATGTAAATATATATATATATATATATATATATATATATATATATGTATATAATCATGGGGCTAGTGAGGTGATTCAGCAGTCTAAAGCAGCTGCTTAGGAAAGCTTAGGCAACCTCAGGGACCACAAATTGATCCCTGGCACCAGCTGCTGCACCAGCCCCACCCCCAGCTGAGCTGGCCATGGTATCTACTTATGTATGTATGTATGTATGTATGTATGTATGTATGTATGTATTTATCTGTCTATCTATGAGATATATATATATCGCTCAAAAACACATCATTTTTTAACATTTGTAAGTGAAGTTCAGTTATATGTGTATTATGTGGAAACCATGTTTTGCTTTTTTATAAAAATTTTCTCCATTTACACAAAAATCTTTCATTTGTTTAATTGAGAAAATAGAATTAATTAATTATGCAAAATATCCTCTCCTAATTTGATGAGTTCAGCCCAGTTTGATAAGTCTTTCTTTCTAGAGGTTATCAAAATTAAATTACTGGAGAGACAGAGACAGAGAGAGAGAGAGAGAGAGAGAGAGAGAGAGAGAGAGAGAGAGAGAGAGAGAAAGAGAAAGAGAGAGCGAATCTTTTTAGTTAAAAATACACAATATCAACTGCTGTCAGGGCCTCAGAATTACCCACACACCATATAGTCCTTAGTCCTACTGCCTATTAAATGCAGAAAATGTCGCCTTCCCATGATGATCAGGAAAGATGATGTCTGTAAGTGCTGAGCACTTCTTCAGGGATAGGCTGCTCCTCTCCATTATAGTACAAAATGATCATGCTGGGAATGCCAAGTTGAAATTTTATTGAAACAGAATGACAGGAGAAGGTGGTATAATATATATACTAATAGGTGGTATAATATATGACTAAGACCATTAATTGAAAAGTCTGTGAAACTCAGAGAGCTTTTAAAGAGAGTAAACTGGTCAAGCAATGGCTGTGACTCATCCAGATTGCTGACACTGACAAATGATCTACAAAATGCTGTACATGGTTTCAAGATAAATCCCGAGGGGATTTGATTGACCTTGTCAGATACAAAAGTTACATGTTTTATTACATATGTCTTGCTTCAACTTGGCCTTAACCACCCAGCAGAAAAGTTTAACTATGAAGCATGAAAAGTAAAGCCAGATTAATATGCTGAGCTGTAAAAGGCTCAAGTGAACAGCTTCTGACACTGCCAGTTCTGCCAGTAACCCACTTCTGTCATGGAATATTGCTCTATGTATGCAACTACTTTCTCTAGTTCAATAAGAAAAAATATTTGCACCAACAGTGTTTAGAAGAGTTATCATGCATGCGTCTTGTACTCTGAACAACTATTATGAAGACAACAATATGCATTGTATCAATTACTGTGGCTGTCCTACTAACGTGTTTTGAAACCATCTCAATATTATTTCTTATTAAAAGTAATTTAAAAATAAATAAATAAAAGAAGGAAAAGTTTGTGGAATAGAATAAAGGTAGAATTGCTATTGGACCTTCCGGTCTTTATGATATGAGACTGATGAATGTTGAGGCAAATATTCTTGATTGGGTTATAAATCCTACAAGGCACTTAAAGTATTAGTTGTTTCTTCTTTGATGTCTATCCAGTGTCTTTAATTATTTCAACTTCTTAAGAAATGCAGAATTACTGACATGCTGAGTATCTTGTGTAGGGCATAATGGGTAATGTGTCCTACTCTACATGAACTAATTCATTCAGTAAGTAACTTATTATGTCTGCTGGTTATAGTAATGAACTTGAAAGTAATTTTGAGTAATGAATAAAATCTTTTACTCCATAGAAATCACCATTATATCTGTGTTATAGTGGTAAGGATATAGAAAATCAAAACAAAAGAAAAAAAACAGAAGAACTATGCAAAAAAAACAGGATGAACAAGTTACATACTTTTCATTGCGTCAGTAATGGCAGACTCCATGAAAAGCAGGTATTTTTCAAATACCTTTTCAAGATCTGAATAAAAGTTTGAACTCTAGGATGGATTAACATTCCAGTTCACGAGAATGGCAAATATAAATGCCTGATGCTAGAACATCCTCCTCACATGTCCCTGAAAGAGGAGGGGGCAGTGACTTGGTCAAACAAAGCCTTGCTCATTAGGATAAAGACTTTGAAATCCTATTAAATAAAATGGCTTTGAGCATTCTTACAGAACAATCAGATTTAAAAGACCATTCTAGCAGCTATTTCAAATGTCTGTTTTCAGGATCAAGGGAAGAGGTAAGGTGACAAATACCTAAGAGTTCATTCCAGTAGTTTAAATGAGAATATGACATTGAGTTCTACTAGAAAGCCAGTAGAAAATTTGTAGAGTTGATAGGTTTTGAAGATAAAACCAGTGAGAGAAAGCAAAATGGCCAAGCATTGGCCGTGACTCGTCCCGAAGGCTGACACTAACAACAGTTCTACAAAGTACTGTCTATGGTCTCAAACTTAATCCTGA
>PVJA010024941.1:0-31308 GCA_004027025.1 Myocastor coypus
AACTTTAAAAAAAAAAAAAAAAGAAATGTAATGTTGATTTAAAAGGGTTAATGTTTAAATGTTTGATCAAGCTTATATACCTATATGTATTAATCTAAACTGATCTGATGATGAAAATATGTAATATAACTCGTGTTAAATTTAAACAATAAAAAAGGAAAAAAAAAAGTAAAATCCAAAATCCAACCCCCCCCAAAAAAATATATATATATAATAAAATATACCAATAAAATTAATTGATAAGAGAAACACCTAAAAGATAACTAGAATGGCTTGTGTTTTACTCTTTTGTAGTTTACAGTATTCTCATATACACAGCATAAGTAAAATTAACAGAAGACTCTAAATTTAGACATGTAATATGTAGCTACAAAGACCTGTTTGAGGCGGATTTCTCCATTTCTCTAAACTGTAAATATTTCTTCCCTTTGCCTACCTTTTCTGTTCGGGGTTAAATTCCATCTTTGCAGTTTGCCAGTAATGTGTTGTCTTAATTACTCTTCTCTTATTGCTGGGACAAAATATCCAGCACCCCAAATTAAGGTAGGAAACATTTATTTAGCTGATAGTGGAGGTTTCAGTCCATACTCTGCTGACCCCAAGGCAGGTTTGGCACATGGCACAGAGCAGTGGATCAAGGTAGTGTCAAAGAGCAAAGGGCAAAGGGAGGGGCAGTACCTGGTCATCTACCTAGCACTCCCCCTCCTTAAATTGTAACACAGAGTATCTGCCCCAGAGCCAGAGTTTAGCACTCACATTTGCAATCCCAGCTTTGGATCAAGAATCAATCACAAACTGCAGAAGCCAGCTCATGACTGCATGAGGCTTTAGGAGAAACTCTAGACAAAATCCATTAACATGTGTTCTTCATGTAGTTGTTCCATCTACTCTTGAAAAAAAAAAACCTAAGGTGAAGATGAATGTTAATGTGCACAAGCAGTTTTGTCATTTGTAACACGAAGTCATTGGCTTAGAAAAATAGTTTCCACAATATTTTCAAGTTTTCAAAGCATGTTCATGTTAACTCTGTTCACAGAAAAAAAAGCAATAGGGTTCCAGTGATAGTGGCTACAGGGTGGAGTGTTTACTGTCATCCCTTCTGCTCTCTTTGATTTAACCAGAATGGTATTTATTTTGCCTTTTGAGTTCTAAAAGATTTGTTTTAATATTACATTGTTACATGGAACTTTCTTTGCGCTAAGAGGTGTTCTAAGGCCTTTTTTAATATTTCAGTTGATTAAATCTTCGCAAAATCTCTTAATGTATGTAGCACAGTCTGCTTTTACACATGAAAGAATTGAAGCACACAGAGGTTAAAAAGTTGTTCAGGTTTTTAACTTAGTATGTAAAAGGCACAGAACTTAGGTGGGCTCTTAGATCCCCACTCATAACCTTACGCTATATACCAAATATAAATGCTTCTGTTGTTTCAAAAATAAAAGGGAAAATTATAAACTCTATCAAAATATACTAGTTTAAGAATTCCATATCTCTACATTGAGGTACGGTGAACAATTACAGCACTCAGTCACATGTTAGCCCCAAGATCAACTAAATTTTGTATACCATCATTAGTGACAAGACTTACGTTAATGTAAGATTGGGCCAAACTACTTACTTGCTCTAAAGTTACTTTTACTACTTAATTTTCTTCAAAAATTGCATAAGTTACACCATTGTATAAGGTGAATATTGTAGAAAATGTTCTTATAATTTTCTGCTATATATATGAATGCATACACATGTATGTATGTACATATATACATATACCTATATCTATATGCATATGTGTGTGTGTACTTCTGGAAAATCTATTTAAATATGTAACAATTTTAAGAATATCTGTGACACTCAACTAAAGACTTCCTTGCCGAGTAAGAATTTAAATATGTTTAAGTGATACAGGATTATCAACTGGTCTGGTTCTAGTTCTAGTTCTGTTTGATTTTTCTCAGTGTGTAAACATTGGCATGTCTATGACACATAAGTAAATAATCCAAATAATAAAGTGGTATATTGGTGGTTTGTAATAAAATATATGGTGTAGACGGAAGAATATTAGATGCTTCAATATGCTATTATTGTGGAGTGTATTAAGGACTTTGCTAATACTGTTGTACCAATTCCTTTGGCCCAGAGGTACATAATAAGCTTTGTTGAGAAAGGTGCTTCAAATTTGAGCTACAAGGATTAACATGTTCTGGTCAACAGTGTCTCATGGTTATCATCTTGAAATTATCCTGAATCTTGAAAACACTCATTAGCTGAAAGCAGCCTGTATTTTCTTGGCTGACCTCTAGGTTTTCACCTGCATGTAAACTTCTTGCTCTATTTTCTGTGTCTCAGCTCAAGAAGTGTTGCCCTGATCTCCTGTTTAGAGAATCCTGAGTTGTCTTTCATCTAGACAATTTCCCACTCATAGGAGAATAATTCCATGGAGCTAGAAAGTTGTGTGCAAATTTGGTCTGTGTTTCTCTTCTATCTAGATATGTTGTGCGCTAAAATTCCCTGTGTGAAGGGTCTGCACAGAGCTGTGGATGGAAAAGTAAACGTTTTGTTCCAGGACCAATTGGGATGAGCCACCTTGCTAGGTTATGATATGTAATATTTTTGCTTTATGTTCCCCAAATCTTAATTTTGCTCCTAATAAAATTTTAACTTGTTGTTGCTGTTTGACTGCATGTCATCAATGAATTTCAATGTTTTGGAAAGATTAATGATTAGTGATAATTTAAAATCTGTTGGAGTGTCTTATTCATGGAGAAACTTTTCATGGTGTATTCAAGATATGTTAGGCATCTTTCTTTAATGTATTCTTGGAGCAGTATGATTACATCTTTTACTTATTGTGTTCTTCCTGAATTTACCTATGTCTTATGTCTCCTTCACTAGATTGTGTTTATTAGAATTGGAATGATATTTCTTTTTTTTTTTTTTTGGCTTTTTGAGACAGGGTCTCTCTATGCAGTTCGGGTTAGCCTTGAGCTCACTTTTGCAGCCCAAGCTGGTCTCGAACTTGCACCAACCCTCCTGCCTCAGCCTCCCGAGAGCTGGGATTACAGGCATGAGCCACCACGCCCTGCTGGAATGATATTTCTACGTTGCCCTCCACCCTCCACACACACACCTAGCACATAACAGGTACTCAATAACATTTGAGGAAATTAACTCAAGTTTTTTTTTTTTTTATTTCTAATATGCCAACTTTTCTTTCTAGAATATAACGCAGTTTGTTAACTTCTGCATTCTTGGCATTTCGAGCTCTATTGGAGATGCCATTTGCTGAAGGACTAAGTCTCTGGTCTCTGACCTAATGCTACTCGTCATCAAATATATTTCAAAAAATATTCAAACATTCCTTTGGGGAGCAAAATGGCACTAAGTTGAAAATTACTATTCCTATTGGAACAAGTAGTTCCCCTGCTTCTTTCCATGCATGACTCTTGCTTTCTTTCAGTTTTTAACATAAATGTCATATATTTAAGAGAAGCATTTGTAGGCAGGTAAAGGGACACATGTAAGGCCTTGGATTTTTTTTTCGTGTTATTTGCTAACTTTCCTTTAGCATACACATTACAATTTAATTTTATGGTTATTTTTCATTTTTCTTTTCCAATTCTATAAAGGAAGAAGCTGGCTCTGTTAGTCTCCTTGCTGAATTCCTGTTGCTTTACATGTTAACTTGCATATAGTAGATGTTTGTGAAATATTCCTTAAATGAACAAATGATAGTTAATCAATCGCCCTATCTTTTCTGCTTGTATTTCTCATGTTTATCAAACTTCTATGGGAATTTTCGGCTAACACTGTGATGCTCTTTGATGATGGAAAAAGGTTACATTTGTGGGTTTGCTCAATTAACAGCATGATAACTACGTGTTTCTTAACATAATCACAAGCAATGTGCTTTCTAGGCCTCTGTTTTACTTCCTAAGGAAATAAAATTGCTACTGATATTTTAAGAGGTATAATAAAAAGTAATTAAGGTGGAATATTCAGCTAACAAAACATTGCAATTAGGTTGATACTTCTGCCCCAAGGCAATATTTTCTCTCAGTTGAGAAATACATACATTAAGTATGAATTGACATGTAATACAGTCCAAGATTTCAGAGATTTCAGTCAGTTAAAAAGAACTGTGCACAAATGAGCAGGAAATTTGACTATTTGCAAATGACTGACTGTTTCAGTGATCAGCAGAAAAGGCTTGAAATTAACAACTTGAAGGAGAAAGAAGAAAATACCAAGAGAAATAAGTTTCTCCAATAAGTCAAGTTGAAGAATTTTTGTTTCTTTATTCAATGCTGGCTTTTGGTGTCTTAACAAAAGTCCAATTTTAAAGTTTCAATTTGACAGGGAAGATATCAGAGAATAGAAAGGATGCATGTGGAGAAGAGTAGCATTTTCCTGTGCACCGCCTTTTATGTATGACCCTTGCAGAGGAAAAATGTGTAAGACAGAAGTTAAGTGGCAAGTGAAATTATTGTGTTTAAGGCAAGCATAATATGCATGCCATGCTGGACAGATCCAAAATGTATCACCATAAATGCATGTTTGATGTATTCTACAGTGCTTGTAAGGCTTCAGGAAAATACAGTCATTTTCTCCTCCAGTGTCTGTCACTTTTAAAATTGTAAAAATATTATTTCAGGAAAAAAAATTGTCAGGAACAAATTCTACAACTCATATAAACAAATAACCAAAAAATAAGCATCATCCTTTCATTTATTGACTATTCACAAAAGACTAGGCAGACTATATGCATAAATTATACAATGTAGACTCTGTAAGCTAACTATTATCCCAACCTTACAAAGAGAAAACTAATGCTCCTAGAATTTGGGTAAATTTCACCAAGTTTTGCTACTGGTAAATAGCAAGGATGAAGATTTTAGTACTTACTCTTCTGATCAAAGGTGAGACTCAGAAAGCCTTTAGAATAGCTAATGAATCCCATGAGATACTTCTTCCCTGGCACTATTTATATTTTATTATCTTTATCACCACATCTCCCCCTACTTCAACTTCCATGCTCAAATTAGGAGTTCCTTAAAAGCAGATATCAACTTCGTGACTATATGCTCATTAGTTACCACAGTGACTGGTAGACAGTAGATATTAAATGATTGTTTTGTTAATCAAAAATGATATTTTATGAATATAAATTTATAAGGACCATTTGAAGACACTCCTAGCCACATTTTGCTCATTCATTTGGAGGGATAAAAGACATCCCCATGTTCCAAAAAAAAAAAAAAACTAAAAAAACAAAAACAAAATCAAGTCAATAAAAACCCATGCACATCCTCATAAATTACAAGGAGCAGAGGCAGCCTGACAAAATTTTCATCAGAGTACTGGCTCATTATCTAGGTGAAATGAAACTTAATTAACACCAGGTTTCTTTGTTATGTCTTATCAAGTAACATCTTTGATAAAAATATACAGAATATTATAGCATCGTCCTTCATTTTGAAAATCAGGGACTATTTTCAGAATTAGGAGTGGGAAATATTGGTTTCCTCCTATCTACCCTACTATGCTTTTAAGCCATGGTTCACTTTTCAGGAATAACTTGCTTTAATTTTCCAAACATAATGTCGCAAATGCTCTTCACAAGTACAATGCAATGTTTTCACCAAGATTTTTGTCATTAAGATCTGCAGATGTTATATAATTTTAAAACAACCTATTCGTGCCATAGTTCTAGGTGTATCACAGGTTGTTACTGTCTCCTTTGTTAATGGAAATTGTAATCATCTCCATTACAATTAAGTCTTAAGAAAATAGAAACTGGCCTTCAAAAATGAATGTTTGAAATGTTAAGATATATTGATGATTTTAAGCTACAGATTTGAAAAAACAAAGTTGAAATATCCAATCCGAATTATAAGAATGATGATAGACAATATCTTAAGTTGTGTAAATTCTCTCAATGGGCAAGAAATTAAACTAAGCTGAATTGAATGAATGTGTCTATCCAAAAAATAGACTGAAATTAGATACATTTTTGAAACTATTTTTAAAAAAGAGAGATGGCGAAAAAGAAGAATGCTACAGCAGATAGGAAGAAGGAAAAATAGAGGAAGGAAGGAGGAAAAGAGAGAATGAAAAAAATAAGAAGAAAGAGAAAGACTGTGTAATGGGTAATGAAAGACCACAGCAGAAATTCAGGAATGCTTTCTCAGCTCTGAGGTCATCATTACACCCCTCAGGCAGAAGGTCAGAAGCAAAACTTTGTGCTCCACATGCCACGCTATTGACCTAGAATCATGCTGCTGAGGCTCTTAGGGAGGGTAACTCAGGTGAATTTTGTAACCAGAAGAACAGATTTCTAACATCCAAAAACCAACGCAGCAGAATTCATGTGTTCAAATAAACTTCAGCTTCATAATTGATTCTGTCACATTGTGATGCTATAAATACATAAACAATGCTCTCATTATTCAAAATATTTTTACAGTTTCTCATTGATGATTGTAGCATTTTTATGAGCTTCTTAGGAAAGTCAGATTCACTAGTGTTTTTAACTAAACAATCATACTACATATAATGAATGCTCATTTTCAACAGTCTTGACTACAAACGGTATTTGTTTGCTACAAAAAAAAATTCACTAGTAAAAGCATTTAGGAATAATTTCCAAGGTCTGAAAATAATGGCCACAAAACATCCCAAGATAATTGATAGCAAAGACAGTACTGGAATCAATGGACAACTTGAGATGTTTGTTTCTTGTAGGCATCACACTTATATGAATGCACATATTCCTGCCAGATAATATATTGTGAAAAGACATCTGTGTTCCCACAGAAAAGTGAAAAAATGTAGAATGGAAACTAGAACCTTCTGAGCGAAAGGAATGGAGAGTCAAGTGAGGGGGTGAAGAGATGATCCTTTGTTTTTACTTTATATATTGTTTGTAATAATGTATCAATATACACATATGGTTTGGTTGTTGACAGATGAAGGCCTTACACTTGCCTAGCAGGTACTTATGTTGTTGAGCCATCTTCCCAGCCCCAACACACATAGGTTTTTCTGTCAACATATACCGATTTCCTAATAACAAGGTAAGGAAGAAGGAAAATGAAAATAGAAATTCAAGCTAGAACAAAGAAGATAGGTGCAGTAGAATAGGAATACAAAAGAAAAATAGTGTGAATAGCTAATATCCTATTTTCAGGTCTGTCATGTTTATAATTGCATTTCTATGTTAAACTATTTTATGTGGCATTTTTGTCTCCATGATAAAATTTTGTTTGTTAAAGATATCTCCCTGGTATATAAGAAAGGAGTGATAGAATTAAATTAGCAAGTAACATAAGCACAATGACAACTGCTATACTGAGTGAAGTGAGAACACTCTGGCAAAAGAAAAACCATTCAAAGCCCAGGGAAGTAGCACCTTCGCACAAATGCCCACCTGGTAAATGCAAGGTCATGAGTTCAAACCCCAGTCTTGCCAAAAAGAAAAAGAAAAAAAAAAACATTCAAAATCTGTGCAGTATTATCAAGTTTGTATTGGTCAGTCTGTTTTCAAATAACAAATCAAGAAAAATTACCTTACCTAGGAGAAAACTCCAGAATGAGGGTTAAGGAATATTTGTTATTCATGAGGATAGGGGTCGGTATAGTGTAGTGGACGCCACTGGCGATTTGAAGGTTTTTGTTTTGTTTTGTCTTTGTTTGTTTGTTTGTTTTATGGAGGAGACTTCATGGATTTACTAAAAATTTTAGGTAAAGAAAAGTTTTCATTTTGGTTAATATTTTCCCATGTATATTACAATGTATTCAAAAGCAACAAAATAAACTCTTTGAGAAGTATCCACCCAAAAAGTACCATAAACACAATATAAAGAAAAACGAAAACTTGGAACTATTGGCAGCATTTATGATACACAAGAAGCTAAGTACGTTAAAACTTAAATGAATCTTCCAAAATCATAACGAAAAGACAACTACCCCAACAGAAATACAAATGAAGCACACAGCAAGTGGATGTAAAACCTGACAAAATAAAGTGACAAAAAAGATTATCAACATAATCCACAACTAAAAATTTTAACACAAAATATTTTAACATATCATATTGACAGGGATTAAAAGTCTGCTAATACTCAGTTTTGCTTTGAAGAAGAAAACACTTTTAAGTCCTGTAAATGAGAAAATAAGTGGGTCCATCTATTGCATAAAAAATGTAGCAATATCTAACAAAGCTTAAAACGTACAATTGTTTCAAATACGCAATTTCTGGTTTAAGCATTTATCTACAGGTTGGATTCCTCAATTTCTTGTAAATACATTTCAAACTATTTCAATATATTTTTGGAAGCACTGGAAATAAAAATGCTCAGGCAGGAAAAATTTTAATAAATTTTGATGTAACCACATAAAGGAATGTTAGGTAGCTGTTAACAAGAACATGAAAGATGTATGTATGCTGATGAAGTTTTTTATATTGTGTCAAAAAATCAAGAAACACAAATGTCCTTGAGGAAAAGCAAGAAAAATGTAGCGATTCCTGCTCAGTATGCTGTGCAACTATAGATCTCTTAAATTTATGCCACCTGTCTAACTATAATTCTGTATCCTTTGACAAGCGTCTTTCCAAACTGCTCTGTTCAAAATTCTTCACTCTTGTAATCTCTATTCTACTCTGTTTTTATGACATCTACTGATATAAGTGAGATTACAAAATATTTGTCTTTCTCAGCCCAACTTATTTAATATACCTGGTACTTTCTATAAATACAGTAATAAAATATATGGCCTCCATATAGGCATATTTCATGGAATATATTTTCAAGATTAATCCATGTTACAAGGTGTACCTGAATTATTTCTTTTTACAGCTGAATAATATTCCATCGTGTTTATACTACATTTTCTTTATCTGTTCACCTGTGGACAAATTCTTGGGTTTTTATATATTTTGCCTATTACGAGTTAGTTATGTGACAAGCAGCATGCGCACACAATACTCCTGTATGCATTCCTTTCTAAAATGAAGATTTAAATTTTAAAACTTGAACTAGCAACCTAACCACCAGTTGCTCAAGGAAACCCTACAAAAGATAAGATTATAGAAAAGTAGATAACCTGTGTTTTCCTGTGAAGAGTGACCATACTTCAGCTTTTAGTACAATGACAAGTTTGGGGATGTCTTCAATAGGAAATAGATTTATACATATTTTCACTTTTTGAAAGCTTAAAAATATGAATCTGCTTTATTTTTATTGTAAAATTAAGAAACACTTCAGAGCTAAAGTTGCATCTCCCTAACTTTTGCTCTCATTTTTTGAGATTGAGTCTTACTGTGTAGTTCAGGCTGCCCTTGTATTCACTAGTTAGAACAAGATGGCCCTGAACTCACAGTGATACTCCTGCTTCATCCTTCCCAGTACTGAGATTTCAGGTGTTTGCCTCCATGCCAGGCTCATCTCTCTAACTTCTATTGATGTCTCTAAAAATTGACTCACAATCTATAAAAGCAAGATATGAGCAACGCAATCCTTTTTATCATTAATTTTACTGGAAAATATTTGTTTTTTTATGCCTGATTTATTTCACATTCTTGATACATCACACAAATAGAACCACACAATATGTATTTGTGTAAACTTGGCAAAATCATGATACCCACCTCATGGTACAACACTGTTGCTGAGTAGAAGTGTTTTACATGCAAATTTAAATTAAATAAGCATCTTAGACTCAACTTGGAATTGGTATTTTCTATCCATCATTGATATTCTAATAAATCTCTATAGAATGTGATAAAAGCAGTTACACATTTTTGCACAGACATTTAAATATCTAAGTATATGCAAAATCGTAGCTGCTCAATCCTATGGCACTTTTCCGAGTCATTTACTCTCATTTAACATACTCAACCAGTTAGTTGAGAGAGAGTATAGCAGTAACTGAAATTACATTAGAAGCAGCACACATCTAAAAGACCAGAATGACAGGCATTCAAAGCATGTTTTTAGTGTTATCCATTACTGTACTCATTGTCAAAAATATTTTGGAGGTTCGTAGGATGATTATCTAACTCATCCTGTGTATATAAGTGCATGGCTTTGCCCCTGCCATGCTTCCTATCTTTTTAAAAATTTTTATATTTTTCTTGTTTCAGAACTTTTGTTTGTTTGCTTATTTATTTTTATGGCCGGCTCAGCCTGCCCTGAGGGCAGGGCTGGTGCAGCATATGGTGCTGGGGATTGAAACGCAGTCCCTGCAGCCGCCTAAGCTTTCCTAAGCAGGCGCTTTAGACTACTGAGCCATCCTGCCAGGCCCCAATGCTTCCTATCTTTTCTGCTTGTAGTCCCTTGATATTCAGAAAGACAGTGATGTTGTGCTCAAGGACCTATGTTATATAGTAATAGTATCACTAAGCTTTTCTTCTGCTGGGTTAAAAACATAAGTTTACAGACCAAGTATTAGAGAAAAAGAAGGGCTACAAGGATAACCAATATTTTGGCCCTAACCCTTCAAGGTCAGTGAGGACTCAGGACATAAGAGAACCTGTGCTATAACATCCTATAACTCAGTAGTTCACCAAATTTTCTGTTCAAGGAGAATATGGGACCACAGAGGAAAGGGATCAACCATGTGTAGTGTGCCCAAGGAGAGTTACCTAGAGAGACAACATTCTCTCAGATTTTCACAGGGAGAAAACTGGTCAAGCAAATTCTGTGACTTATCCAGATGGCTGACACTGACAACAGTTCTACAAAGCACTGTACATGGTTTCAAGGTAAATCCTGAGGAAACTTGACTGACCTTGGCGATACAAAAGTTACATGTTTTGATATACAAGTCTTGCTTAAACTTGTCCCTAACCTATCAGCAGAAAAGTTTAACCATGAGGCATAAAACATAAAGCTAGATTAGTATGCTGAGCTGTAAAAGGGTTAAATCAACAGCTTCCAACATTGCTAGTTTTATCAATAATCCACTGAGATTATCGAACATTAGATTGTATATAGAACTACTTTCTCTTAGTTCACTGAGAAAATATTTTTCATGCCAATAATGATTTGAAAAATTATAATGTTTACACCCTGTGCTCTGTATAACTAATAGGACAACAATATGCATTGTATCAAATATTGAAAATGTACTACTAACGTGTTTTGAAACTGTCACATTGTTATTTCTTATTAAAAGCAATAAAAATTAAATAGGCAGATACGGAGTAAGCTGAGTATTTCCCATTTGTTGATAGGCCTCACACAGACAATGGGGAATCTAAACTAAGGTCTACTAAAGAGGAAGAGGGAAGTCTGCCGAGCTGCACTACAACATCACATCTTCCCTTGGTGTCCAGCCTTGCCAGCTACACAGCAGCACTTTCTCTGAAGAGCACTGAATTATAAAACACTTGGTGATATATAAAGCTAGGAGTATGTTAAAGATCATCTGGGTCAGGTCTAATCATTACTGATCACCAGAATTTAAGTGACATGTGTAAAGAGATCACAATGAAGAAGAGAAATCTAAGGGTTTGCTAGAATGATGATTTGCACTGAATTTTTAGTAAAGGACATGAAAATAAGGTCACAGAAGTTGTCCCTAGATCTGTGCTGTTAAGAAAGGTGAGAGGCAAAACATAATTATTAAATTATTATTTAAAAATACACATTGTGTTGAAAACATTCAGTTTCCTAGTTTCCCCAAACTATAATATAATTATGTGGTTCCTGGAGGCTAGTTATAATTGAATTATAGGGCGTCTTGTTCACGTTCTAGCTGATGAAAAAAATTGCTCAGCTCTGCTTTGCGGTTCTCTAAACACTGGCTAGAATACTCATGAGGCAGCTTATAATTCAATTATAACTCCCCTCTGGGAACCATATAATTATATATAAAAGACCTAAGCCATCATATGCTATCCATTTATTTTTTGTTATGAATGGATTTGTCTAAAGTCTGATATTAAATTTAAATAGATCTGAGTCAATTTGCATCACAAGATGCAAGCAGATACTAAGATGGTAAATTATGTTTACCCAGGTAAAGATACTGTGAATCAATCTGTTTACAAAATAAGATAATATAGAGCATAATATCTTTAAATTTCTTTGTATATGCACATACATAGGACATATGCAGCACACACAAATACACACATAGAGCCTTCCACATAGTAGATACAACCACACATCAGAAATATTCTTAAGAAATTGTGCTGTATTGAATATTTTCATTGCTATCATCTATTAATAATACAGTGTAGCAACAATTACCAAGGATTTACAGTATATGAGGAATTACAGATAATCTACATATAATTTAGCATATACAGGTAAATGTGCAAAATATGCAAAATATGCAAACACTATAACAGTTTATACAAAGGAATTTAATATACAAAAATTTGAGCATCTAAGTAATATCCTGAAAATCATAGATAACCCACAGATCCCTTATATATATATTTTTCATGGATATGACTTCAAGTTTTTATTAAACTTTTAATGAAATAACACTGAATAATACTAGTACTGTTACCAAGTCATTACCATGACTCAGATCTGAAAAACACTAATACATTCCATCCATTAGCTAATGGGCAAAAGAAATAAGACATGATGGCAATTGATATTGATAAACATTGAGACTCTTTGTCTCTCTCTCTCTCTCTCTCTCTCCATCTGTCTGTCTTCTCCACACTTTGTTCATTTACTCCTTTACCATGCAGGCATAGACTACTTTCTCTGGTGGCATGCATCATTTCCTCTCATCATTCACAGTTCATTTGAGAATGCACACACACACACACACACACACACACACACACAAACACACACACACTTCCTCTAGAAGAACACAATTTATCTTTTTCTAAGCAATGAATTATAGAATTTTTGCTTATTTAATTCCACAAGGATTTCAAGTATGCCCCGCATTTGGCATTGTACTTCACAACAATACATAGGATATACAGAGGTACCTATAATATACACCATACACTCTAGATGAGGTTACAGTTTAGTTGAACATGTAAGAGTAACATATCAATAGAGGAAACCTAAAATTTCACAGTAAGAAACAATGAGGGCACTTAAACACGCAAAAGTAAAGGTGACATATGTCAAAATTATGCTGAGGAAAAAGCTCAGTGCCATAATTTCCTGCCAGGCAAGTGCAAGGCCCTGAGTTCAAACCCCAGTACCACATGTCAAAATTAAATTCTGTACATACAACTAGTTGTCCCTGAGAATGCAATATGGTTGTCCTAATAATACAGTCTTCCAGTGTATAATTGGTCATGAAGCAGTACACTAAAAATTTTAGATTTCAGGCTATGAAATCAGAATTGAAGGTTTCAAACTTACCATGAAATTTTAGATAAATTACTTGAACTCTTTTTAGCTTCTTATTTTCATAAGTAAAATGGAGATTATAATAGAATTTATCTCAAAGTGATGTACTGTAACACCTTAGTTATTGTCATAGCCATCTCCATCTTTAATATCTTAGTAATATTAACAGGAGATAAAGAAGACATTTATACAAGATTAAGATATTGCTGCAAATGGGAATATTTTGGCAAAATTTTAGTGTTCAACATGTGCTGAAGGACAAAAATGATTGTCTATTGTCAGCACAGATTCCTTACCTCCTAACCCTATTGCAACTTTAGAAAGGTGTGAAGGTCAAAATAGGCAGGATTGGAAACTTTTGTACTATGTCTAGGACAAGCCTAAACTCCAGTGTGGAATCTGTGGCATCATAATGATCATTGTCAAACAAATCTTGGCATAAGTAAGTACATAAACCTGTTTTTGCATCTGACTTTCCTATTAAAGCAATTTTTGAACAAGAAAAATAATAAAATTGTTAGTAAAAATGAGATGAATTCTGAAATTCATGAGAAGATTCATAGTATTAAAAGCATTCATACCTCTCAGTTTCTTGAAAGATGACAAAGAATACCAACTTAGGCTGGAGCTTAAGTAGCAATCAACACCAGGATACAATATTGGTACATGGATGAACAACTGTACTAAGCTGTTTTTTGGTGTTGTTTTCTCTAATGTTATCTTATCCCTTATTCTACTCAACTGTTTTATCCATGTCATGAGGAAGAATAACTGAATGGTATGAAGATGTGTCATCCTTTCAAGTATTTAATGGCTATTTGTCAGCAAAGTAATGGGAAGACACCAAACATGAGAGAGAAATGACTTATTATAAAGATTATTCTAGGCCTAAATCTGTGCCTAAAAATACAAGATGCTTAGAAACTGGAAATTAAAAGTGAAAGATGGTTGGAATTTGTGAGCCAAGAGACACTGGCTTGACCCAAGATGAAAAGTACTCATGATGGCTTCTGTCTGGTGAGTTTTCTTCGGAAACTCAGATTTTTCTAAGAGCACTTCCCCAGCTCCAAGTCTTACTGGCTTCTATCCTACACTTCCTACATTTTTGTTAATGAACAACAAAAAAAGAATTAGTAACACCTAACTTCCTTCATGCTTGTTCTCTTTGTTATAATTTCCAAAGAGTAGGCAGTACAGGACATTTTAAAATAGCAAAAATCTCTTGGAACTGAGAGGATATCAAGTTTATAAAAGAATTAGTGTAATTTGCTAGGTCTTCATTTTGTTACCTGAATAGAAGAAAGACAGATTAAATGGTAACTAAGGCCACTTTCAGAATGATAATACTGTGTATTATGATTTCCATTGACATTTCAGTACCTTTTAATGAATATTTTATAATTATTCAAAGTAAGAAAAATCATAAAAATAACTATCAGTTTACTTAGAGGATTACAGTGAATGAAATAGTGCTATGTTCCATATTTAGTTCATTTTTTTTTCTTTTTTTTAAATTTTTTTTAATTTAATTTTTGAGACAGGGTCTCACTGTGCAGTTCAGGCTGGCTTTGAGCTCACTTTTGTAGCCCAGGCTGGTCTCGAACTCACAACTATCCTCCTGCCTCAGCCTCCCAAGTGCTGGGATTACAGGTGTGAGCCACCACGCCCAGCTTCCATATTTAGTTCAGAGAACACTGAAAACTATTTTTAATCTTAAACTTCCATTACAGAATAACGCAATTGTTCTATTTAGAGGTTGTTGTCAATTTCTTCCTCTTCTCAATCTTTTAACTTATAAATTAAACAGTACCATAAATATATACATCTTACAATGATTCTCAAGCTTTCTAATGCCGTGACCCCGCAATACAGTTTCTTATGCTGCGGTAACCCCAAACCAAAAAATAATTTTGGTGGCTACTTCAAAACTGTAATTTTGCTACAGTTATGATTCAGAATGGCTTTAGGCAACTCCTGTGTTTTGGTTGTTCGACCCCTGCTGGCGTCGTGACCCACAGGTTTGAGAATGGCTGATAAGCATTTGTTGGAAGTCTTGAAATGTTATCAAGCGTGGATAATAGAAACTCACTGCACTGATAATTCTTCTTAGGACCAGATGAATTCAAAACCAGAAGCATAAGAGAAAGAATGAAAGAAAGAAAGAAAGAAAGAAAGAAAGAAAATAAAGAAGGAAAGAAAATGGAAATTTAGGGCTGGGGAGATAGCTCAGTAAAATAAACACTTTCCTGGCAAGCGCAAGGGACTGAGTTCAATCCCTGGTTCAATAAATAAATAAATAAATAAATAAATAAATAAATAAATAAAAGCAAACCAGAAGCATCCTTACAGATGAAGTAAGTAGCTGATATTCAACTACAATGCTAGGAAAGCCTCAGAGAGCTTTTGCCCAGGGATATTCCTAAAACCCTATTTTCTTCTACCCTAGGAGACTTGAAAAAGAATTGGCAACTGCAGCCAAATTCAGCTGCCATCTGTTTTTATATGTCAGGCTTTATCAAAAACTTATTTATTTATTTATTTACAAGTAGGTCTTGCTATGCAGTTCAGGATGGCCTTGATCTCGCTATGTAGCCCAGGTTGGTTTTAAACTCATAGCAATTCTCCTGCCTCAGCCTCCTGAGTGCTAGAATTACAGAACTGTGTCACCACACCTAGATAACATCTAATTATTTAGTGTTGGATGCATTGGCTTTTCAGCTGCAACACAAATAATGATGAGATTATATAGCCACAAAGTCTAAAATACTGCCATGAAGATAATAAGCCATATATTATCGTTACTCTCCTATCAGCCTGTTTTCAAACTGCTTTATTTTGTTTTTCATTTCTCAGTTCAATATTTTTATTTTTAATTTATTTTTATTGTTTCTTATAGTTAATACATTGCATAATGTTGTCTGCATCATAGTTGTTCAGAGTACAAGATGCAGACATGATTTCTTGTCTAAACATTATTAGTACAGATCTTTCTTTTCATTACACAAAGAGAAAGTAGCTGTATATTTAGTCCAATAGTCCATAACCGTGGTGGATTATCTCCTCAGCTGGCATTATTGGAGGCTGTTGACTTGAGCTTTTTACAAGTGAGCATATCAATATGGCTTTCCTTTTAAAAATCTCATCTTTAGACTTTTCTGCTGCATAGTTAAGAAAAAGATAAAGCAAGACCTATGTTACAAATAATATGTAACTTTTGTATCTGACAAGGTCAGTCAAATCCCTTCAGGGTTTACCCTGGAACCATGTACTGTGATTTGCAACACTTTTGGCAGTGTCAGTCATCTGGATGAATCCTGGCCAGTGCTTGACCATTTTGCTCTCTGTGGAAGCCTGAGAGAGTGTTTTCTCTCTAGGTGACTCTCCTTAGGCACACTGAACCTTATTGGTCACTTTACTCTGTGGCCCCATAATCTCCTTGAAGAGGAGATTTGGGACTCCACTGAGTTATATGCTGTTACAGTACAGGTTCTTTTATGTCTGTGTTCTCACTGACCTTGAAGGGTTAGAACCAAAATAATGGCTATGTTTGCATCCCTTCTTTTTCTAAAATTGTACTGCCAACTTAAGTTGTTAACTATCCAGAAGAGAAGCTTAATTATATTCCCTATAACATACGTACTTGAGCTTAGCATCACTCTTTCTGAATATGAAACATCCTAGGCATAACATGAAACAGTTATTTTCTATCAATAGTTGATATTCAAAACTTTGAGACCCTCACAGAATGTAAAAAAATAAAGAACAGATACACATTGTTACGTAGAAGAATGTGATAAAATTCTTACTAATTGACCTGTTAAAGAGAAAGTTTGCTACCCACAGCACCACAGCATGGTGTCTCCTTGTAGTCAGTATCCTGGAAGCGACGGGCCTAATAATATAGGCTACAGATATAGGAAACACTGTCTTTGCGCTCAGGGTATTACTTGCCCTATAGATTGTGAGGCAAGTCTAAGATGCGAAAGAAAAATAGCAAATTATGTACAAGTGTAGATAACTTTGGAATTATAATTATAGATTATCTCCCCTTCCATGTCCTGCTTTCCATTTCAAAAGTTTTTATTTCCCAATATCTATTATGAATTTTGATTATTACCCTTTTAATTTCTCACACTAGAAAAACTATGTGATATTTAAACATGTGTATCCAATTTATTTCGCTTACAAGCATGGTTTAAAGTTGCATCCCCTTAGGTAGAAAGGTCTCATGTTTATCCTTCTTTAAGTTTAGAAATTCAGGCAAACATTTTTCTTTCTAGTCATTTTTTTTCATACTGGGAGTCAAAGTCAGGCCCTTACACTTGCCAGACGGGTGCTTGTGCCTCTGAGCTATGTCCCTGGAGCCTTTATAGTCTTAATTGCCTCAAAATTCTCTCAATTATAATTTCATTAGTTTGTTTCAACTTACGTCCACTTAAGAAAAAAACATTAGTTCAATGTAGTGGAATTTCACAGCCATTCATTAACAAGATGGCTCATCCATGGCAAATGTTAGATCAAGCAAAAAATGGCACTTGTATCCAAAATTCAATGCACAAGAGAGACATCCCTACAAGAATAAAAAAGTCAGCCTGTGGCTTACTCTACGAGCTTTCTCAAGCAAGGTTTTTTTCAAGATAAAATGACTAATTTTTTATTTAGTTTACATATTAAGATGTGTCATTTATATAATAATACAAATACTTGGCATAAGAAAAAGTGAAAAGTCTAAATATATAAATGTACACACATATATTATATGCTACATATTACATATTATATAGATATATATGATTTGATGCACAAATGCTTCATTTTTATGATTTCCAAAGGTTTTCTCTGAAACTGAAGTAGCAATTTCGATTATTCTTACTTCCTACTGTATGAGAACATGTGCTTGTCAAGATGCACAGAAAATATTACCAATTTATGTTCATCTAAACACCCCAAAGAAAAAGTTAATTTTCCTTAGACTTAAATCAAACCATCTTGGGAAAAACTGATTTAAAAAAATTCCAATGACAGAAGTAGCTTCTCAAGAATTTCATATCATTTATTTCCAAAATAATACTGGTACACAAATAGTTTTCACGTTATTATAGTTGTGCTTTCTGGGTAGAGGAAATTTTGTCTGGAATTCCAGTGGCAAGAATTTGAAATGCTATTTGTTGACAAGGATAGAGAATAATAGGTTATCTAAAAAATAACTTTTTCTTTTTGTTCACCTTCATTTTCAAAAACCTAAATGTTTGTTCATCATTTCCTGGTTTTCAGTTTTCAGTTGATTTCACTTTTTCAGGTTCTCACTGATCAGAGGGAATGCTTATTGAAGATTATTGGTAAGCAGGCAAACTTTGATCATAAGTGAACTATACAGTAAGCTACAGCTTTCTTAATATATCTCAAATCTGAAGTAGCTTCTCTAAATGTTGCTTTTCATTTACATTTTTGTTTCAGACATGAGTTGCTTTTGTTTTCAGACTTTAAAGAAAATAACTTCAGACTTCTCCATTTGTGAGAAAATGAAAGTTGGCTTTGAAATATACTGAATTTTCTAAACTTTGAGTGATAACTTGACCCTGAATTGACAAGAAATGCTTTGGTAAATGCTTTCACAAAGGAAGGGTAAGAGCTAAAGTTTTAGTACTCTATAAGAAAATCATATCACTTTAAGGGAAATGCTCCAATTTGCAATGTTGAGAATATATACAAAGAATAGCCCAATGGCTTAGAAACAATCACAGTAATGTGTGATTTTGAAAATTATGAATCATCTGGTAAAAGAGGTGTAGAGTGAAAAGATACCGTGATGGTGGTGTGACAATGTTTAGGGTTTTTATATGCCACAAATAGGGTGGTTAATTGTCATTAGCTACCCTAACAAGTAAGAACTACTCGAGTTCTTCCTTTTTAATAAATAGGCACAAATCTAGACAGTTAGTAAAATAGTAAGCAGACTAAAAATATCTAAGCTTGGGCCAGCTAGATAGCTCAGTGGTCTAAAGCACCTGCTTAAGCAAGCTTAGGCAACCGTAGGGATCATGGTTCAATCCCCGGCACTGCATGCTGCACCAGTCCGACCCCAGGGCAGGCTGAGCCTGCCATAACATAATAAATAAATAAATCAAAGTTTTAAAAAAAGACATTTATAAAAAAGTATCTAAACTTCTTCAACCTGAAATGTTAGTCTGAGAAGGAAGACATATGATGGAACTCTAGTAAATGCATTTACGAATTTAATAAATAAAAATCATCACATTTCAGAAAGGTAAATGTATTTAGCATTCCATACAATTAAATGAATTTATTATTTATTCTTTTTTATTTTTTAGTAAGGGCCTACATAGTCTACAGGTTCTCCCTATGTAGATCGGACTTGTAGTGAGCCATTTGTGTTCAACTTCCTAAAGATCTCGGATTACAGGTGCGTCACCCTGCCCAGTCTTGATTGCTATCTCAACGCACTGTAGGGAGAGGACTAGCAAAGAAGGCCAGGGATCGAACCGTGGCCACTGCGCTCTGCCTAAGCAGCTCGTTTAGTCTGCTGAACTATTTGACTGGTCCTGTAATTGATTAAGTTTATAATCAATGAAATGAAATACTATAAGTATCCTTTTTAAATTTTTTATTCATACAAGTTTCCTTTTTAGACATTATTTTTTAAATGTTTAAACTATGTGACAGAAATATAAACAAGGTCTGATATTTAACTACAAGAGTTCACATTATATCTGGGAAAATACATGAAAATTAAGTGTGATAAAAATTAAAATTAATATAACAGGAGCATAGGCTATAATTGAGTAAAAAACATATTATTGATTGGTTTTCTGAGAAAAGAGGAAGGGTATGAAGAAGACTAAAGGATGATTTGACAACAGAACTTTTGACTGGGCCCTTGAAGATTTAATTACTTGAAAGTTCACTAGTCTCAGAAGGAAGAGAAATAAAGCAGGATATTAGAGAAGAAGAAAAGCATCAGCAAAGCCATTACTGAAGACAAAATGAATTACTAATGAAACAGAAAGGTTCAGGGTAGCTAGAATATAGCTTTACTGAGAGAAATAATGAGAGTAAAAGTCAAAGTTCAGCTGAGCCTTAAATACCATGATTAAAAACTTGTACATTATCTAGTGAGCAGCAAAGTACTAACTAGGCACAAGAATGATCTTAGTATATCTCTATTTTCTGGGTAAGAAGTTACTGGACAAGATTCATAGGAGTAAACATCCAGTTCAAAGAAGACACGATGAACTGTTCACACATGTCTAAAGAGCTGTCAGGTGGGGAGGAGTGACATGTAATCTGTATTGCTCAAATTAGTGGGTAACTGACTTGCTTTGTATGAAAAAGCATAATTTAGGCAGCCCAGTGTGGAATGACTGCTCCATAAGTTCTGTAGATATTTCTATTTACACCCAAAATATTGGAGGACAGATTGAAATACTATATAAATACCTATAAAAAGGGAGGGATTGGACTAGGCAATCTGTAAGATCCCTTGTGAATTAGGCTTTCTTCTACTTACTCTACTTGTCAAATAGAATTAGTTCCTGGGCATCACTTTTGTTTACCACAAATCATTTAATCTCATATCCTTATTTTTAAATTATGCTTTCTCCTTGCCAACTGAATTTGATTCCATCATGGCACTATCTGATATTAGCATACACTCCTAACCAACTCACATGCTAAACTGAGCATCTTACTTCCGCAAATAAGCTACAAGATTTCTATGTCACCAATTAGGAGTTTATGTACAATAAAAACTTAATTAACTGAGACTAAACTAATGAAACATTTTATTTTGTGTTCTATACTCAATTTTTATGAGAAAAAGTAACATTGACTAAGCAAGTAGGTATCACAAGTGTACTGAAAGAAAAACAAATTCATCCAAATAGTGACCTGAAGTAAATAGAAATTCATCACAAGGCCTTCTTTTCTTATATAGAGAGAACCAATTTCAAGTTGTTAAAGTTGAGACTCTGAAAAAAATATTCCAAATACTAAATTAAAATACAACGAGGTTCACTAAACTGTACTTATTAAGTTTATATAATTGATTACAGTTGTTTAAAATGTTTCAACCGTAAAGCCTAAAAGATATACTTTATTTTTAAAAGCTTCAATGAACATACTATCCCTAGCTGTTACACTTAATCTAACTTTTCTCTATTATACAACCATGTACTTCACTTCTATGTGTGAAGGAAAACAAATATTTCATCTTCACCCCTGTAACTATCACCATTACAATGCTTAGATGTTCAGTTATATACCACTTAGGCACTCAATATTTTTTATTGAATACACAAATAGTAGTTATTGTTACTAGTCTGTCTGAGTAACTATGTTCTTTCTTCTTATTTTCAAAAGTTTTTAGAGCTGCATTCGTATATTGTTTTCAAGTCCTACAAATAAGATATTTATAAATACAGTACATGTGCTATTTATTTTATTACAATATACAATATTAAGACTAAAAATAAGGGCTAGTCAGATGGCTCAGCATTTTAAAGCATCTGCTTGGGCAGATGAAAGGGCCAAGAGTTTGATTCCCCAGTGTTCCATGCCAACCCCACTCCCTGGGGTGCAGTAAAACAGCAAATGAGACTGGGCATAGTGATGTGTGCCTGTAATCCCAGCACTTGGAAGGCTGAAAAAAGGGGGATCCTTACAATTCCAATCTGTGTGATGAGACCTGTAGAACCATAATTTAATTCAATCATTGCAATTTACAGAGTTGACACTAGGCACAAGAAACTTAGGAGTATTTTTTTTTTTTTTTTTTTTTTTTTTTTTTTTTTTTTTTTTTTTTTTTTTTTTTTTTTTTTTTTTTTTTTTTTTTTGCTGTGCCAGGTTTTGAACTCATGATCTTGCACTTGCCAGGCAGGCACTTGTGCCACGGAGCTATCCCCCCAGCCCCTAGGAGTACTTTTTAAGGTCATGTGTTGCTATTGATAATTGCTGGACAAAAATGTTTGGTTATATTTCTGTAGATCTTGTCTTTTTATATAATACAATAAACTTGTTCAGTATTCTTAAACTCAAGTAGGAAATAGGTATATAATTTTTGTGTCAAAGGGCTGGACTAATAGCTCAGCTGATTAAAGTGACTATAAGCAGGTGCAGAGGCCTGGAGTTCGATCCCTGGGCCTGCTGTGCTGGGCCCAATTCCGGGACGCACTGAGAGCACTGAGACAGCAATAAAGACGGAGTATGGCGGCGCTCACTTACAATCCCAGCAGTACACAGGCAGATCACTATGAATCTGATGTAGTGAGACCCTGAACACCCAGCAGACCCTGCCAAAAATGCAAAATAATAGTAATAATGATAACAATTTTTGTGCTGAAACAGGAAGTAGTCTGAAATGGTATTATCTTCTGATACTAGAATTCTTAATTTTAAAGAAGGCCGATTTTCCTATCCTTTGTTACAAAGGTGTCTCTTGTGTTTATTTTATATCCTTTCTACTCTAAAATCAATCTGATGATACTTTAAGAGATAATAAAAGCCAGAATAGTATGGCATAGATTTATCTATCAGTGGCAGTGGTGTAGGAATTGCCATCTATTGTAATTTCTCAGTCATTTATAAGAGTACTGTTGAACACTTAGACACAAAGAGTTACTTTGTGACACCAAACTAATACCTTTTCACTTCACGTTGAATCAATTTTAATTCTTGGTAAATGAATTGTTCATGCAGGAATATCATGAGGCCAGTTTTGGGACTATAGCAGGGAAAAGTCTTGAGGGTTACAATGAAAAAAAGGCTTTAGAACTTTAGGGATGAAATTATAAGGCCAAACTGGTAAACCTTTCAGATTTGATAGTATCTGTCATAGTTCATTTGTTTTATACTGTATTTGGCTTTAAAGACCCTGAATGGTATGTCATGGTCACATAATAAGATTATGTAAAGTTCTTTTTGGTGGTCATTTTAGGAAACATCTTAGCCATTTTCTTTATGATCACATTGAGTGCTTTTCTTAAAAAAAAAAAAAGTTTCCATGACTGTGATCTGGAATTATGAGGTAAAATTTAACCTGAACAATAAAAAAGACACTCATGGCAAATAATCCTTAATAGGGATTCATGTGTTTCAAGTCTTTAAATGTTTCACATATTTCGGATCAGACTCTGTGGATAATACTGAGGCCCAAAAGCAGAGAACAGATAAATTAGTATGCTATGTGCTGTCAATCCTCTAAACACTTCATAATTTATGTGGCCATAAAGGTAAATTGTTTCAGAAAAACCTTGATAACTTACTAACATAGGAAGGAAGGCAATAAAGGCAAAATAATCCAATTTCTTCAGTTTATAAACTGTAATTTCTGTGATCTTTAGAGAAATGAGACACAGTTAGGAAGAAAAGACAAAAAAAGCGTTCTAAACCTCAATGGATGATCAGTTCAAAAAATCACATACTTACTTGGGCGTTATTATCAGTCATAAACGGTTCCTGAAAAAAATAAAAATGTAATTTCAATTTCCTTGATCTTTTATGTTTGTCTTTCCAACAATGATAGCACAATTTTTAAACTTGTACATCAGAGAGATCATCAGAGCATAAATGGGCTTTCATAGCCCTAATCACTTATGAGCATTTTCCACCTTTACAATGGTGATTAAATTTTTTCAAAATAGGAACTACTGCCAATATTTTTTAATTCTGTGTATGTTTATTGTCAACATTAGCATTTTCTGTGACATTGTAGTTATGTGGTTACGAAAATGAGCAGTCATCATTTCTAAAATAAATCATAATAAGATGGTGGGCAGGAGGCACTAATGTCTGCCAAGGTCCTTGTCCAGTTTATCACTTCAAGGCCTACCTGGTACATTTCCCTCCATTAATCACTGGTCAAACACTTAATATGTTCCTTGCAAGTCAAGCTGCATCATTCACAAGACTATCACTGCAGGGCTGAGTTGGAGCAGATTATTGCCAGAACAGATTACTGGGCTGCTTGACAAACTAGCTTATAATGTTTCATTCTTACACTGTCAGGTAAAATTTAATGGAATTAGGATTGACATCAAACACATTTCTGAAAAGGTCATGATCTTATCACATCACTGAGATTAAGCACTGTAAGAATTTTCTGCAAGTTAGGGAGGAAATCTTTAAAATTCTACACAACTTTTTAGAAGACATTCGGAGGCTTTCCCTCTAATTATCTCACTAAATTGTTGGAAAGCTAGAAAGTACAATGTTCACAGGGCTACTTATTTAAATAGCTCTTAAGTCTGGAAGGCACTATAGTCAGTGCTTATATGACTTTACAATATAGCCAGAGAAATGATAGAAGCTAGGTCACCATTTTTTCAAATACATGTCTCCACGTCATATTCCAATTGTACCCTACAGAATCCTAAACTGACCACCTTTGGTCTGGCTCCTCATGATTTTCTCTCTAGTGTGCTCTTTCAGAAACAAGACTTGCCTCAATGTTCTAGGCACGTACTATGCTATATCACTCTGTATCCTACCATTAAAGCTCTTCCCAACTTGACCTGTAAATGGTTTGTATCAGCACTCATCACCTGCAGCCAGAATAGATCATTCCTAGAAGTTTCAAATCCCGTTGCTTTGCCACAAAAACCATTTTTAAATCTATTACTGGATCAGCTATTACCCAAACTTTATTTCTCCCTAGTTACCCATGGCACATGTCAACCACATGCTGCTAGACATTCTGCCTTCTCACATATGATTCCAATAATATTTATTATCTCTCAAAATCCTCTACTACGTACTGTAGTAAAGCCAAATAATGACCTTAGTCTTGCTCCAAGTTACCAGTCTTATTGTTTGTCTGTTCTTCCTACTTTCTTGTCCCATTTCCTTGTCATCTATCCAAACTTCATCGCTTATCATATCATGAAAGGTTCAATTCTTTCAAAAGTTCTTCCACTGTTGCTTGAGTAGTGAAAAAAGCAAACACTTAACTGAAAACATTTTGTTTGACACTTTGAAGCTGCTATAGTTGTTCAGATATAATTGACATATCATAAAATCTACCCACTTACAATTATTTGGTGACTTTTACTTAACCTGAGTTTTGAAAACATCATAACATAGCAATTTTAGAATATCTGCACATTAAAAGGTCCCTTGCTCTCATTTGTAGTCACACCTTGTTACTACCCCCTCATCACTGACAGTAACTAATCTATTTTTGGCCTCTACATGTTTACCTTTTCAGAGCGCCTTGCATGAATAGAAATTATATAATTCACTTTTGAAAATGGCTTCATCATTTCACAAACTGAATTAAAGATTCATGCATGTGATACTACATATGAAAGCTTCAATTTTTTTTCTTTTAAATTATTTATTTATATATTATAGTAACAATTTTCTTTTTTCTAATTTTATTTTATTTTTCAATAGTAAAAATAAAAGCAAGAATAAAAATTGGAAACAAAGACAGAAGCAGAGTAACACACAATACTTGTTACAGATTTTTCAAACCAAGAATAGCTGATTAACAATGGTTGATATAATATATATTTTTGTCAAATCTGTTGCTCAGATTAGCAGATATAGTTATGTATGATTGGACATATGATTGAATATTACCATTTGTTTTAAATACTTTTCTTTTCTCAAAATTTACAGCAAGATAAGAGCTCTTGGTTGTATTTCTGACCACATTTACAAAGGTATAAAGAATACTAATTATAATCATTGTAATGAATATGAAAGAATACTGGAGGAGGACAAGAATTTATAATTATTATTCATGTTCTAAGTGAAACTCATAACCATGAATTGCTCGGTAAAAGGTCTGTTCTGTGGTTTGACAATTCCCTGTAAACTCAAAGGTATAACAAAATGGAAAGTTAAAACATTTGATATTTTTCTATTGAAACTGCCTGTTATGACTGATTTGCTGTGTCTATATTTAATTTGTCTTTACACACAGTCAACACTATATTACCTTTTAGAGTACAGATTCCAGACCGTTTTCTAGGGTTCCAATCCTTTTTTATACACCCTGGATGCTTGACCTGAGGTGAGTGAATTTAATTTGGGCTCAATTTCTTCAGCAATCATGTAAGCTTCAATTTTTATGGCTAAATAATATTCCATTAGATGGATGTACTCTATTTTGTTTATTAATTTGTAAGCGATGGACATACATATTGTGACAATGTTTTGTCATTGACAATAATGCTGCTACAAATATTTGACTAAAAGATCTTAAAGGAACACAGGTTTTTATTACTATTGCAAACGTACATAGGAGTAGAAATACTCTATATGATAGTAAATCTTCTATATGGTAAATTTCAGTAACATTTTCTGATAACAAATTTATTGAAAAATATACATGATTACGTAACCTAACAATCCGTCCAATTGTGTGTGCGTGTGCTAATAGGGACTGAATTTTTTAAGACAAGCTATAGCCACAGGTCTTTTTGCTCTTTCTGTTTTGAGAAAACATTCTGCTAATTTGCCCAGGCTCATTTGGAATTTGTAATCTTCCTGCTTCCCACTGGCGAGTATCTGGGATTACAGCAGTGTGACACTACACAGAGCACAATTCATACCTTCAAAATATATTTAATTCAGTAAGCTTAATATATTCATAGAGTTGTACAAACATGAACAAAATAATTCTTCAAAAACCTTCACTTGTCCTAAAAGGAGGCCCATTTCTCACATATATTATTGGCAGTTTTCATGGGAACCTTACAAATTGAATATTATATTCCTATTGTATTTCGAAAAAGTAATACCTCACAAAGTAGCTAGCAAACAAGGGCGTAGTGATTGCAGGAAAGGCAAGGATAGGCTTACTGAGGGTGACACATTTTAAAGACAATTTTCAAATTACTTATTTATTTATTTACTTGGTACACGAATTCACTATGCAGCTGGGACTCATGGTGATTCTCCTGTCTCAGCCTGCCAAGTGCTGGGATTACAGGCACGTGGCATCACTGGAGCTGGCACTCTTGATCTCTAGGTTTCTAGGCTGATTTCCAGCTAGGTCTTATTTTGGGAGTAGCTATATAGCTAAGGAAACAAATGTCCAGTAAGACTGCACAGTTTGTAAATACCAGTTTGCAGTAGAGCATTATTTGCTTCACTCCATAGTTTACAGTATTTCCATATTTGCCTGATGTCACTGTTCTTCAGAGTTATTCTCTTAGTTCTTTCTAGAGTTCATTCAATTTTTGTTTGCATCACTCATTTTCCACATACTCATCCACTTCTTTATATATTCCAGCTCATCAACCAATACCTTATCTCTGCAATGAAACCATTAGCTGCTGGAGAGCGAAGAGAGCACACCATAGTTTCTTTGACTTCTTAGACCCAGAATATACTATTGACAAGGAGCTCACTATTGTTTCTGTAGTCAATGAGGAGCAGTTCCATCTAATGAATCTAAATCTCTGCTCTGATTGAAGTTATTATTTAGTCTTTTCCTTGAGTGTAACACACCAACAGCTGAAGATCCACCATGGTGCAGAATCACTTCACACCTTAACAACTCATCTTTTAATTAAGATTGTTTTAGCACATATATATGGTTGCCATAATGTAGCCATTTTGATCATCCTTTATGTTTTACCTGAAGTTAAGCTTGCTCTCTTCATTATAATATTGAAACATAAGACCGTGTCTTTCCAAATTAAGAGTTTTCTCAGGGGAAAGTACGGTATGCTTTTGTTCTGGGTCTCTTATGTTAATGAATATAGTGACAAATAACAATATTTTTAGTACATACTTCTAGTGTTTAAAATTTCATCATGGTGGAATCTTTTATGGTAATGTAATTTTGTTTTGAAACAGTGGACTCTGGTGCTCTTGTATGTGCCCAGGCTGCCACTATTGTTAAGTGTTTTTAAGGACATTGTTGCCATACCCTGGAACTGTGTAATATGAACTAAGTGTAGAACAGAAAAATTTCAGTGTTACGTCTCACTCCTGAATTACCTTCATAATATACTGATTATAACTTCATAATCATACATTAAGTAACTGCCACATGTAGTTTTGCCTTGACACCCATTATGTACTATCTGAGAACTCTTAATATTCACAAACTCATATTATTAACCTGAACGAATTCTCATACATTGTTGTGAATAAGCGTGCAATACCAGTCACTCATCCCAAGGTAATATTGTCAGATAGATTACACTTTTCTAAAATATTTTCACTTCTTTAAAACTCCATCCTTAAATGTACAAACCACTTTCTTTGATTTCTTTCACAGATTCTATCCTATCGCAGGTTTCCTACTTTATCAAGTTTATAATTTGATATTTTCCATTTTGGTAGTTTATATAGAGAAAAGTAAGATAGAAGTATAAGTCATGGACATTGAATTTGTCATATTTCAAACTTAAAATGGAACATTTTCTCATTACCTGAAAAAATGAACATAATTTTGATTAGCAATAAAATAATTGAAGGGTCTAGAAGTTTTACACAATTTATATCCAGAGAGACTAAACAAATTATTTTATTTTTCAAAAGCATCGTCCTTATATATGATTCTAAATGTACCTAAACTAGCATGGTAATTCCAAAATATTATTAGCTAACATTTATACAGTTAATAATAGACTCTGTTGCTAGGAATCTTAACAGAATTTTCTAGCTCCAAGTGTTGATTTTTCAGCAATTAAGACCTTAGCTCAAAAGTTTCATTAACAGAATTTTATAGGAAAGCAATTATTTGCATGAAGATATGGAATGTTTCTTTGTATGCAAATGATATGCAAATTGGAAGACAAGCATAAGTTTAAATATATATAATCAAAATCTTAAAGACATGTTATTCAGGTGAATAAATCAATATAAGAGCAAATGTATTCTCATGTGAAGAATGCTTGGGGTTAAGAAAGAACATACACAGGTCCTCCTGCTCCCTGATCTAACACTGTCTCTGCTCATACCCTTAACTGCTTCCTAGTCCTCTTCACAACACCCAATCTACAAGAACAGGAAAGTCAGATGTGATCAAGCAGATAGAGATTCTCTTGAAATTATTGTCCTCCAGGCAAAATAAAACTAGGAAATTATTAGTGGTTTAATAATCTGCCATTTCTATGTCTATAAATCAGCTGAAGTAATCCTATTTGTGTCCAAGATCCTCATTATAGTACATCTGGATTGAACCAGCAATATTGATCGTTCTCTTTCAGTTCTGGGCCACTGCTTCTGAGTAGTACTTACTTATTAAAATGTGCCAACTAGTCCAAGTGTTGTAACATACAAAGAAAGACACCTTAGAGATGTGGAATATTTATCACTAGAAAGAAAATCAAAAGAGTATTATTATTACACCCACCTCTGAAGGAAAGGAGAACATTCTCAGAATATAATAAGAGTGTATGTGCAGTCTTAGGTTGGTAGTGATGAGGGAACTTGGACATGACTAACTTATGACTTATATAATAAGAGAGGATAGAGTAGCAGTCTGGTGAGAAAATGGGAGAAGATGAACCTCCCTGGGCCCACCAGAAACTCATCCAGCCCAGCAACCAGGCCCGCTGCCTAAGTGAGTTTTCCCGGGGCCAGCCAGAAACTCTTGGGACCCAGCAATCAGGCCTAGTTCGCCCAGTAGGGAAAACTGCTGCAGAACTCCCTGCAGAGAGGCTAGATACAAGACCCATCCAGCTGATCCAGGAGCAGAACATCTTGCCAGAGTGGCACAGAAGGTTTGCCTCCAATGGCTGCAACAGGAAGAAGTGGAGCTCAGAAGCCAGACCGAAGCCACACCCACCTGGACGACTTTGAACTTGGTAGATCAGGACCCGGTGCTAAGGTAGGAACTCCACCAAATCTCTAAGCCAAAAGTCAGAAGGCATGGCTGTACGAAATGACAAAAAGAAGGTGCAAAACGCTCTGTCATGCCCGAAGCTCACCCAGAACAAATACAGAAGACAGTAGCATAGAAGAAGTTGGAAATCACACACCTGAAGTTTCTGAAGTAATATTATCTGAAGAAACAACTTCAGAAAGACAGAGAGGAAATTGGATCAGAAATAATTTCTGAAGTAAAAAAAGAAATAATACCTATAATAAAAGAAGTATTAAGTGCTTCTAAAGACAATGATAAAAAATAGAGAAGAATAGAAAAATGATGTAATCCTTGAATGAACAATACAGGAAAGTAATAGAATGCATGAAGAAGATACAAAGTCCTATATAGAAACCTAAAACCTCAATCACTATCTGGCACAACTGTTTCAATGAAAGTGAAAGTAGACTTTCAGACCTAAAAGACACCATTGCAGCTAGTGAAGAGTAAGAAAATATCTCTTAATAACAACTAGGATGCAAGAAAAAAATTCAACATCTGCAAGATGATGCAAAGATGAACAATGTAAGACTAATAGGCATCAATGAAAAAGAAGGAGTCTGTACAAATGGTATAAAAAGAATATGGGCAAGAACAATAGCAGAAAGCAACCCAAATACAGTGAAATAATCTGACATTCTGGTAACTGATGCATATAGAATTCCAAATAACATCAACCCAATTAAAACCACACCCGTACATATAATAATCAAGATCCCAGAAATTCAGCACAAGAACAGTATACTAAATGCTGCTGGAGAAAAGAAAAAAATCACATTTAAAGAAAAACCCATTAGAATAATGGCAGATTTCTCTTTACAAACCATGAAGTCAAGAAGAGCATGGAGCAAAGTGTTTCAAGTCTTGAAAAAAAAACAAACAAACAAACAAACAAACAAATTACAGCCCAGATTGCTATATCCTGCAAAACTCTCTTTGAAGTTCAGTGGAGAAGTGAAATACTTTCAGGACAAAGAACAACTAAAGAATTTCATGATGACAAAGCCAACCCTGCATAGTTTAGTAAAAGATATCCTAGAGAAGGATCAAAATGACCACAACTCCAAGAAGAAGAATGGAAAGAACTCACAAAATAGGACAAACAAACACAGGGGAAACAGAGGTATA
>PVJA010024942.1:0-31317 GCA_004027025.1 Myocastor coypus
GTAAAGCTAGATTAAAATGCTGAGCTGTAAAAGGCTTAAATCAACAGCTTCCATCATTGCCAGTTTTGCCAATAACCCACTGGAATTATGGAATATTGGCTTATGCACACAACTACTTTCTCTTAGTTCAATGAAAAGAAATTTTTTGTACCGATAATGATTAGAAAAATTATCATGTCTACACCCTGTGCTCTGTATAACTACTAGGAGGACAACAATATGCATTGTATCAAATACTGGAAATGTACTACTAAGGTGTTTTGAAACCATCACATTATTTCTTATTAAGTGCAATAAAAAAAGATTTAAAAAAAAAAAAAAGAAGACTTTCCCCTCCAAAAAAATAAATTGAGTGTCTCTCACTACATGAGTACATTTCATTCCCAATCCCACACATCCAAATCTAGCATAAAAGCAAGAAAAAGCTTTAGCTGAGTCTACTCCAATACCTCTGTTACAGACAAACGAACACACAGTACCTCCTTGCAAGGAATGGGGATGGAGAAAAGTTTTCACAGCCATCCAGGAAAACACCAACCATGTTTTACCAGCAATATTTCTTGTCACAGATTATTAAACACCAGGATCCAGTGAATCATAACCCATAATCATTCTGGTACAGTAATGAACATTAGCACAAAAACCTCTTCACAACCATTTTCTGATATTAGAACTGTCCTTTACACGTTTCTCAGATTTCAAAGTTGCCAGAGAAAAAGAATATTCCTTGACCTAGAGAAAAAAATGAAAAGTAGAATTCTATTTCTCCATAATCTTTGCAAGTGAACCAGTAACTTCTTGAAAGTTAGGTTTTAAATTGAGGCATCTTTAAAAAGAGGTAGCACTTTAATATGTGAAAGACAGCATAAAATTTAGCTGGAAAATCACCTTTTACCCAGGTGAGCTTTTCATAAGCGGCTGAACTATTGCCATAAAAGGTCAACTCCTTGGTAAACCCCAGAGGACAAGATTGTCTGGGCAGTATTTAGGTTGAAACAGGCAAATAAATATGCTTATCATTTGAGCAAGATGAGACTACAGTGGGTAGAAGTGGGTGAAATACAGCTTGAAAGTCAGCAAACATAACAGTATCAACCTCAGTCAACACCACCACCACCCCATGCCTTAAAAATTGCTTCTGTTTACTAAAAAGTCATGTAATTTTCACTCAGCAGAAACTCACCTTGAGGTGTTCTTGGAGCTCCACAGGCACTCCCCGCAGCTCTTCCTGTTGCCACAGTCCAACAACAGCCTGGTCACTGGTCTCTGCCCAAACAGCTGATGCCAGGGACTTGGTCTCCACGGTGTCTTTGGCACAATGAGACAGGGTGTCAGCTGAGGCTGTCAATCCGAGACCTGGCTTCTGCCTCTACCAGTCAGCTTTTCCCTCCACTGGGACACAGTGCTCGGTGCCCCCCAACTTAGAGGGCAGGTGGAATTTGGTTCATGGGGTCAGAGCATTCAGTCCCTGCCCACCTGGCTCCCAGGCACAAATATCATGACTGAAGAATGTAGCAGAACAGGGAAGCGTGTCTGAGAAGGGCCAGTGACCACGTGGACACCTAAGGTGACGCCTCCACAGTCTATGGAGACACACCCACAGAGGACTGCCCTAATCCGCTAGGCATCTCTTAATCCAAGCACGCTGATACGCTGGGCATCACCAGGAGCAGTCCTGCTAGTTCCTGCCCACGCAGCCTCCCCTGCGCCTGGCCACCCCATGGGACGCAGCCCCACCCAGCAGACCCGCATGCAGGACACCCAGCTCTCCGCCTCCACTCGGCCTTGGGCTGTGCTCTCCCTCTCGGCCAGCTCCCCCAGGACACTCTCCCTCACCCTCCAACCGTGATGCCCTTCTTTCATAACAAAACGCACTGGAGGCTTATTAAACTGAGCCATTACCTAAAATAGTCTCTTCCCTCCCTCACACACGGTGGGAACCTCCATGGTACCTAACCTTCCCTCCTACTTGCTTTATTTTTGTCACAGTATTTTGAGAGTTTCATTTTTTTATTAATATGCATTCATTGTGCATATGAATGGGGGACAGTGTGATATTTCAACACATGCAGGTAGCATGCCCTGATCTGAGTGCAATTAACATGTCTTTCTTGTCATTTTTTTTAACATTTTGAGGCTTAAAGCTCCACAATTCTATATCTTCATAAGATATATTGTAAGTTATTGTGAGCCGTAATCACCCTGCTGCACTGCAGAACACCAAAGCTTACTCATTCTGTGCTTCAGTACCTGTTACTGAAGCCTCCCTTAGCACCCGTGGACCTTCCCACGCTCAGCCTCTAGAAGTCCGTGCTCTATATTCAGATCTGCTCTTTCAGTCTCCATACATGAAAGAAAAACCTGATTCATCTCTCTGATCCCAGATTATTTTGCATAACATAATGCCCTCCAGTTCTAACCATTCTGCTACAAATGAAAGAATTTAATTTGTGTGGCTGAATAATGTCTCACCCAACTGGATAGATATTTGTATTTTCATATTTGTATATTTAATATGTGTCATTTAAATTCTGTGGTTCTCTCTATAAGCCTCCTGTCCATTTACAGGAAACTAGTACCCCGAATCACAACTGAAACATGACAGATGTTCACCAAGTGTTAAACAAATGATTTAGTCACCAACAACTAGTATTCCTGTTGTCATGAGAAGGATTTAATCATCAAGCTCTTCTAGGAGACAGTAAGAATATTCATTTCTCACCCATCTACTACACTCGAAAGAAAGAAAGAAAGAAAGAAAGAAAGAAAGAAAGAAAGAAAGAAAGAAAGTAAAGCCAAAATTTACACTTCCGTGTTTTAGAGTCTGAATATTGTTTGCTTGCCGCACGCATTTTCAAGCTATGCTGTCACAAAGCATCTACGCTGTCCTGAAGCCAGCTGGGGCCAGGACTGAGGACTGACAACTCCCAGCCTTGCAGTGCGGTGGGAGCAGCTTGTGAGACCTGAGAGGAAAAAGGAGAGAAGTGCAGGAGGGGGTCCTAAGCTCGCAGCTGCGTTCCACTTGGCCAGATTGCAGTCATTAAAATACATCCTGGCTTTCTGGGAAATTGTATGATAATCTTCGCATTCACAATGGAAACTAACCATGACAGAAAGAATATATATAATATATATTGTATTATATAAAAAACATTGTAACTGGATAATGGGGTAGTAATTGTTGAGAGGGAGATGTCTGTGGAGAAAAATACATAGATTTTTTATTTTCAGCTACCACAGAGGAAAAAGTATAAACCTATTTTGCAAAAAATCAAGCATTTCATCTCTTTATCACTACGTGATTGTACTTATAATGTATTTATAAGAGTTGTTGACTCAAGTCATTAGAGCCTAATATAACAGATACACGCTCAAAGAGAACGAATGTTAAAATCCAATTGGATATTACATTTCTTGATAAGTTTTACTGTGATTAGAAATCCATCCTGGAAGAGCAGAGTCTAATATTCAGCCCATTTGTATTTTATGTGACAAAACCAACAGGTTCACCACTTATTCCTAACTAAAATGGAACTGTCTAAGAATTGCAATAACTGTCAGACCCTGAAGAGCTTATCTTATGTTTCACAGTTTAATTGGACTGTTTTCTGAGACATCTCTCCCTTTCAACTTCATAAAGACCACATTACTATACTTTGTTCTCCTTTTTAGAACTTTGTTCAATTTGATTTTGTGTCACCTGGCCTAAAATGCCCATCTGCCCTCCAGTTGCAAACTCAACTCAGCCACCACCGTGAAGCCACCTGACATTTTTCAGTCTAATTGCACTGATAAGGAAGTTTAATAAGGAAGGCAATGAATGAGTCTGCAAATGATCAATCCTGGAAGAGTAAACTTTATTCTACAAATGAATGTTTTTAAATTACTCAGAGAGTTCAGTTATCAAAACCAAATCAGAGCACAAATATGACAGAGGCCACTATTTAGTCATGTCAAATTCCAAGCTACAAGTGCCCTTATCAGGAACAGTCCTTGGGTAGCAAATAAGCTACTCCATAAAATCCACTGTAGAAAAATTCAAATAACTACATAGGCATTCATAGACATTTTGACATTAAAATTAAAATAGAACTGGCGTGGTGGCACATGCATCTAATACAGCACTCTGGGAAACTGAGACAAGAGGATCACAAGTTTGAGACCAGCCTGGGCAACTTAGCAACTTAGTGAGTCTGTGTCAAGATTAAAAATTAAAACCAGGGAAAGTGGTGAGGATGTAGCTCAGTGGAAAAGTTCTGGGTTGAACATTCAGTATTACAAAAAGAAAGAATTGCACTGGGTTGAAAAGATGCCACTCATAAAGGACAATATATTGAAGTACTAACTGAATTCACACTACACCAGGCACATGTAAATTCACAAAAGTTTAAATTTTGGTTTTAAAAAAAAAGTATGACACAAATATGAAAAGAAATACAGTACTATACTCCAAGGTTACTATAGTACTATTCACAGTAACCAAGCTATGGAGTGAAGTGTGTGTTCATAGGCTGACAAATGGATAAAGATTCACACATGTGTGCATACATGAGCATTTTATATAGATAGGAATGTTATGTATAAAAGAGAATGTTATGTAGAATGCTCTATCTATAAAAAAAAGAATTAGATTCTGTAATTTCCAGCAAAATGGGTAGAACTGGAATACAATGTATTAAATGAAATAAACCACACCCAGAATGACAAGTCCTGCCTTTTTCCTCGCATATGTGCAAGGTTTTTTTAAAAAATATATATATATTTATTTATTTAGTCCAGAATTTGCAGGTTCTACAGGGTCTCACTACATAGGTTGGGCTTGTAGTGACTGTCCTGTTTTCAGCCTCCCAAGTGCTGGTATCACAGGCACACGCCAGAGGCCCCATCGTAACCACTGTCTCAGCGCACCTCAGGGGCTGGGCCAGCATAGCAAGCCTGGAATTGAACCCCAGCCTCTGTACTCTGCCTAAGCAGGCGCTTTAGTCCACTGAGCTGTTTGGCCTTCCCAGGAGATTTTTAAAAAGTGGCTCTGAGTGTGCAATAGTGACAAGCACTCTGTGAGAAGGGTGGAGGGAAGGGGCTCAGAGGCAGGATGGACAACAGGCATCAAAACACAAAGTCTTTTTAAATGTTAGTATAAGCATGCCGGGCGTGGTGGCACACACCTGTAATCCCAGTACTTGGGAGGCTGAGGCAGGAGGATTGGTGCAAGTTCGAGACCAGCCTGGGCTACAAAAGTGAGCTCAAGGCCAGCCTGAACTGCATAGCGAGACCCTGTCTCAAAAAGACAAAAAAAAAAAAAAAAAATGTTAGTATAAGCAATGTTACATAAAGAGGAAGATTCGACAAAGCCTATCATCGTCTATGTATGTAGTTATAAATATGATTCCAATTACATGTACACACATGCGTCATGCACATACAATCTCAATCACCATCTCAGCGCACCCTGGGAGGCAAGGCTGGCAGGGCACGACGGGGATCAAAGCCCAATCCCTGTGAGTACCTAAGCAAGCATTTTAATTTGCTGAGCTATCTGGCTGGCCCTTGCCTCTTTCTCTTTTGAATTTACTTCCTTTTCAGTCTGAAGCACGCAAAGCCAGTTCTGTGGAAGCAGGTGTGAACCCACAGGTTACTCCTCCAGTGGCTATCTCCTACACAAGCATTCTTTTATCCACCTAAAAACCTAAGTGAAAGATTGAACCCACGGAGGTTGGAATAATTTGCCCTACTATAGCTATGTAAAAAAATAAATAAATAAATAAAATAAGCAATGACAATTCAAATACATGTGTATACATTGAAGAAATACTAAGACTTGGCTGTGATTTAAGAAAGATACTATCAAGAATAGAGCTTGTGTGATCCAGGAAGCAGAGCTCTGGTCAGTACTCAGAATGAAAATGAAGACTGAACCCAGCTGTCAGAGATAATCAGCTGACAGCAGCTCACGATGGGTTGGGTTGTGTTAGGAGTTATAAATGCCCAGGTGTAGCTAACATCTACCAAGCAAGAGAAACCATTCAGTGATACTCTTCAAGTAGAAGTGAAAATAAAGGGGGGAAGGAAGCTTTATTTGTACACGGAAAAATCACACATACAAAATAATACATTTGTATTATGGCTCTTTCATAATAGCAGTAGCCAAAGAATTCAGAACCGCAAAACCCAAAACAGTCTTCAGTAGAAGGCCGTGTTAGATCTATAGTGCACTGCACCCCCTCTCCTTTGAATGTATGTGTTGTAAACTTTTTAATATGAAATACAACCGCTAATGCCCTGGGTTATTCAAAGAACACAGACAGCTGTCACTTCCATTGTCACCTTAACTATAGGACAAAACTGACCCTACTCTGTGGCTCTAAAACAATGCCAAGCCGTACATATAAAAACAGCCCACAGATAACTGACTATAACCCAATTCTCATTCACCCCAAATGTATTTCAAATCTTAATTCGGGATTTTCCTTTCATCTAACCCAACAAAATTAAAGAAACACATTAATATACAATGTTAATGTTACTTTATTAATGTGTGCTTGTGCTAGCTCAGCCTTCCACACATGTGTTTGTATTGCTGTCAGACTAAATTCATAAAAAAGCCTGATTTTATGCTTAGGTAAAACCCAACGTTGCCACCCAGAATAATGTGATGCATTTGCTAAACGCCAGCCTCAAAATTATTTCCCTTGCTGTGAAGTTTGGAAATTTATGCTGTTTAAGAATTTCTGAATCCAAGAACATTTTCATTATACACTTGGAGGGTGTATTAAAATTAATTAATAACTAATCCCATGAATTAGTCATTAAATAATAAGTCACTCATAAAAGAGATTCCTCATGTAGAATAAAATGCCTAAAATTTTCTATTTGGCCAAATAATAAAACCTTAACGGACAATACCTTAGATGATTACTGCCATGGCTTAAGTACCTGTGTCTCTCCTAAAAGTAATGTGAGCACTTAATCAACAGTATTAAGAAATAGAGCTTCCAGGAGGCAATTAGGTTTGAGGGGTTTACTACCACGAACAGGATTAAGGTCTTTGAGAAAAAGGCTTGAGGGAGAGAATCCCCCATCCAGTGATGTGAGGCACAGTTGGTGCAGGAGCTTCAGAGCCCTTTTCTTCTGGCCCAGGCTGCTGGCCTTGCCAGTGATCTGGTTTCCAAGGCTCGTACCACACAGGTGCTGGTTACTTTATGGCAGGTTTGATCATCTTTAAGTATCCTGCTCATCAGCCACCCATAAACTCCTAATGTCAAGAGCAAGTTGGATTAGTTATCCTGATTCTCGCCCAGCATGCAGTCTCTACATCCTGCTGGGTGGCCTTGAAAGTAGCAAACCAGTCTAAAACCACACTTTCTGAAGCTGGCCCTAGACTCCAAGGAGCCTACACTGATGTCAGCTTTCTGTCACTAGGACCAAAATGCCTGACGGGCATAATTTAAAGGAGAAAATGGTTTAATTAGGCTCCCAGTTTTCTATGGTCTACTGGCTCTAAGGTAGAAATATCGTGGTGGAAGGCATGCAGAGGAAAGGTGCACACTATGGCGGCAGGAAAAAGACCCAGGAAAGTCAGACCGGAAGTGGCCAGGCTCTGGACAGCATCCCTAGGCTACCAGATGCCCACCCAGACACACCAGGAAGTACACTATATTAATGTCTTAGGCATCTTGTAAGACAATCAGGCTGATAATCAGGATTAACCATCACACCCACTCCTACCACTCTGACAGGCTCAGCTCTGCAGGAAATTAGAGGTTATCTTTACCTTCTCTGTCAGGCTTCCTATGCCACCAATTTCCTGCTGCCTCTTCCCAAATCGCAGAGGTAATTATAACTCCATGCTCTGCTCCTCATAAAACTCCAGCTAGCACCAGGGCCTATAATAAATACTTCCAAAATCAAAATAAAATTTCTTTGGGAGCTCAGGATGTAGCTCAGTGGTACAAGTGCCTGCCTCAAAGTTTCTTTGGGATTTAACCATGGGCTGAGATGGAGAAGGTAGAACATTCTCCTCTTCCTGCACAAGTGGAAGAAGGGCCCAAAGCACCTCATACAAATGTACCATGAACTCTCTTCCATAGAAATTTCTTTCTTTCCTCTAGCTTGCCTTAGACACCACTTTTTGGTATGCCGTACAATATTTTCAGATATCTGGCAAAGTTTACATTACATATAACTAATATACTCTCTTTGTCCTCAGGGATTCTGAAAGAAAATGATTCCAAAGAAATAGACTTTGAGTTCTAAGAGGAAATACTTTGTATAGGAATACTTTTTTTTTTTTTGTGGAACCAGAGATTGAACTCAGGCTCTTGCGCTTTCTACTGAGCTATCTCCCTAGCCCTGTATATGACTTTTTTATCCTGTCATTTCTCTCACAGATCCTAACAACAGCATTTGTCTTATGTCAAAAATTGACATCATATTGATTTGATGATGAAAATATGTAATGCAACCATTGTTAAATTTTTCTTGTTTTGAAATTCTGTACTATATGTGCTCTTATTACTGTTTTTTCTATCTTTGTTTCTGCTATTTTTATTCTTTAAAATAATTTAAAAAAAAAAAAACTGGCATCACACTGGAAATCTGAAACCAAAAGCAGGAAGATAAATTTGATGCTTATTTACATAAGAGCTTTGCTAGTCAGAGAGTAAACTACTAGTCTTATTGTGCATTCTTGGGAAATGTTTATTGATTCCAAGCAGAGTACTTCGAGATCAGCCTGAAGAGCTTGTTTTATGTGGAATACAGAAACAGAGCTAAAGTCAGGCTTAGAAATGTGTCCACAGAAGTGAGGCAACTACCTAGTACTGATATTTGCTACTAATGAGAAGGGTTTAAAATCAGTTCTACCTGGGGCCCGACGGGATGGCTCAGTGGTCTAAAGCGCCTGCTTGGGAAAGCTTGGGCGGCTTCAGGGACCACAGTTCGATCCCCGGCACCACATGCTGCGCCAGCCCTGCCCTCGGGACGGGCTGAGCCGGCCATTAAAATGAGTGAATAAACAAACAAAGATTCTGAAACAAGAAAAAAATAATAATAATAATAAATAAATAAATAAATAAAAATAAAATCAGTTCTACCACTAACCAAGACAGTACCATTGCCTACCTTTTTCTAAGAGTTTTGATATTTGTAATTATTATTACAAGTCCACCTCTTGATCCCTTCATAGTCGAAATTACGGTAAGATTTTCCAGGACTGGTAAGACAGCTAGACAGTCTAAGCATCTGCCTGGCAAGTGCAAGTACCCAGCTATATCCCCAGTACAGTGTGCCACGCCAGCCCCACACTGAAAACCACTGAACAGCCACTGAAAGCAGGCATGGTAGTACACACCTGTAATTCAAGCGCTGGGGAGCTGGAGAGGCTGAGACAGGAGGACCATTGTGAGTCTGTTATGGTTTGTGTCTAGTTGTCCCTACAATAGCTCATGTAGTCATGGAGCGGAGGCTTCTAGAGTTTAAGATTAACTCATGATACACTGGGATTACTGGTCTTAGTACTGCTGGGATTATGGGTCTACTGCTGGGATTATGGGTGTGAGTACTGCTCCCAGCCTGGGGCGATAGCCTGAATGCAATATAAGAGAGACAGAGAGACAGACTATCTCTCTGTTGCCATTATTGCTGTTCTACCGCCATGAACTGCTGCTCTCTGCTATGTGCCCTTCTGCCTTGGAGCCAGCTGAGTATGGACTGAAACCTCCAGTAACTCTCAACTAAATAAACCTTTCCTCCCTTCATTTTGGGTGTCAGGTATTTGTCTCAGCAATGAGAGAAGAGTAATTGAAACAGAGTCTGAGCTGCATAGTGAAACCCTGTACCAAATAAATCTTTAAAAAAAAAATTTTGCAGATGTTTGCTGTTGGGGCTCCTTTTTGTGGAAGTTGAAGTTCATTTGTGAAGACCTAACTTTTGGTCTGAGTGTTCCTCAGCAGATTCCTTTGTCATATTTTGGATCATCTTTAGGAAAGAAGTATGTGGAAACATTGAACACTCTGAACAATAAACACAATATGTCTGTGAAGAAAACTAAAGTAACTAAAGTACTATTTAAATAAGAGTCTGGAACCATAGCCTCAGATTTCCAGACTGCACCAATAAAATGACCGAACAATTCCTATGAAGTAACATCTATCTTACATGGTCGAGTGACTCTCCGGTTTTCCTTGGATATAGATTGTTTCACCATGACCACTTCTGGTATTAATTCCAGTGAAACTAAAGTCTCTGAAATGATAAAGATCCCCTCCCTATGGCCACAAGTAAATCCATGGCTATTATTTTATCTGTAGTAATTTGGGATAATATAAACATTTACGCTGTTATATTCTTTACAAATTCGGGGACAAACTTTTGAACCTTATTAATGACATTGCTATCTCTCCCAAAACACTTCTACCTATTATTTTTCTCAGTAAAAGATTTGTCCATGGAGCTGGACAGATAGCTCAGTAGAATAAGTGCTTGCCTGTCAAGGGCAAGGGCCTGAGTTCAATCCCTGGTTCTGAAAAAAAAAAAAAAAAATCCATGTAGTTTTTTGTTTTGTTTTTGTTGTTGTTGTTGTTGTTATTTTGTTTTTGTCTTTTTCAGACAGGGTCCCACTGTGCATTTCTGGCTGGCCTTGATCTCATGTTTGTAGTCCAGGCTGGTCTCGAATCCACACCAATCCTCCTGCCTCAGCCTCCCAAGTGCTGGGATTACAGGCATGTGCCACCATACCCAGCCCTCATGTAGATTTTTTTTTAGGAAGTATATTTAGAGTGTAGCAGAATCACTCAATAGGAATGGTTTAACTCAGCCTATAGAACAAGTAAGCAACTCCTAGACTGGCAGTGGAAAACCTGATTCCCACATAGTAAAAAGAACCGAATAGTTGGTAGGAGACTCACTCAACCTGAGCAGACTTGTAGTCTCATCTCCTCTATGTTTGCCTTATTGTCACTCCTATATCTGAAAACCATCTGTAGCACTCTCTTCCTGCATGCGGACAGAGTTTTACTTCGTTCTACTTACAGTGGTCTAAGAAAAAGGGTTCATCAGTGACAAGGTTAATGTAACGCATCTTTATATCATTTCTTTTCATTAGCTTCACCTAGCAATAGCTCGTGAGAACTAAGAGACACAATCACGGAAATGATGATCCCCAAACTCACACTCCTAGTTACAGAACCTTAGTAAACTAAGAGGTGCATAAAGTTAAATCAGTAAAGAAGAAAACTTCGATGATTTACCACATGAATATAGTGGCGAAAATGCAAATTTCTCTGCACTGTCTCTACCCCTTGGCACTGCATTCCAGAGGAAAGGAGGAACAATGGGGAATGTTGCACCGCTGGGTATGCAGGGATATGGAGGCCGAGCAGACAGTGTTCTGTGCAGCCAAGAGCTGTGTTAAGCTCCAAATAGTCACCCTTGCCTCCGATGTAAATAGAGGAAAAACTCACTGGAAAGGCTTAGTCCTCCCGACTCAGAGATTACAGCTTTCTTCAAAGGTACTTGAGCTCGGTTCCACAGTCCATAGGGGATTTTCAGGAATGAATGGCATAGGCCAGTCAACACTGTTTTAAATTGTCTTAGTTACTTTTTACTCGTTGCTGGGGCAAATACCCGACACTCAAGATGAAGGAAGGAAAGGTTTATTTAGCTCACAGTTTGTGGAGGTTTCAGTCCATATTCGGCTGGCCCAAGGCTGAGTGGAGCAGGGCAGAGAGCATCCAGTTCATGGCGGCAGAACAGCAGCAAAATGGTGGCAGAGGCAGCCAATCAATCGGGGCAGCAGAGCAGCAGCAACAGCTCGAGTCTGTCTCTCTGTCTCTATATTACATTCAGGCTCTCCGCCTTAGGCTACACCCATAATCCCAAAAGTACTTCGACCCATAATCCCATCAGTACTAAAACCCATAATCCCAGGGATCATGGATCAAGTCTCAAACTCTAGAAGTCCCTGTCCAATTACTACATGAGGCTTTGGGGGGACAACTAGACGTAAACCATAAGTTATAAGGAAAAGAGGTTGATTTTGGCTCATAGTTCCAGTCCAAGGTCAAGAGACTATGCATGGTGACAGCCTTGCCAGCATAGTGCCAAGGCAGAACAGGACATCACAGGACAACAGAGAGTGCCCAGGAGACTAAGCCAAGCTGGGTTTTATAGCAGACTTGCTCTCGAGATAACCTATAAATCCCATTAATCACATAAATTGATTGATCCTTTTCTGAGAGCCATAATAATTCATTATTTTGACCACATCCTAATAGACTATGGGAGGATTTGGTGCTACCTCAGAGATACCACCCTGCTAATCAAATCCATGTGGATTATGTCTCTCTTCTCCTGCTCTTTCCCACTCACAACATCATTAACTACAAGCAAATAAACCCTGTAAGTATGCCTCCATCATTTCTGCTTAAGCCACCAATTCTTTTAGCCTAATATATAAGGCTGACAATCAGTGTTTCTAGGTTACTTGGGTCAATCTGAGGAGACCAAGGGAGAGGAAAGATCTTCAGGTCCCAAGTGAAAGAATTGGAGGGAGGATCCCGGGGGGTGCTTGGATCTAGGGTTTGCACACACACGCACACACACGCACGTGTGCGCGCGCGCACACACACACACACACACACACACCACTGGATAATGAAGCCACTGGGCTTCACTTTCGATTTCCCAATGCCGTGCTCACTTTCAGGGACAGTGACAGAGAACCAGAAGAGTGCAGTCTCACCCAAGCAACTAAGGAGATAGTCCCTAGAGCACCTTGCCATAAATGTAAGAGAAAAGCCAGCACCTCGGAACTGGCCAGGAAGGGCAGACTAGAGGCTGAGTCTTGCCACGGGACATGAGTTAGAACCCCTTCAAGTCTGCAGAGCACAGACCACAGTAGTAGCAAGGCTGCCACAGTAACATTTCACAATACTCTTTGACCCTTGAGGAGCTCAAATGAAACAGCTCTGCTCCACAAGATTGTGTTCTTAGTTTAGTTAGCCAAGGACCCAAAACCAGGTTAGAAGGAGACAATAAAACAGCAACACATCTACATTTCCTTTTCTTTCTATAAACAAAAGATAAAAGTCATTTTTTTTTATTCAGCAAACACTAAGCACCTACTTTATAAGCCAGGCATTCTAAGAAATACCTGAAATCTAAAACCAGATGGTATTTTCCAGCTAAAACCTTCTGCCTCCTCTTCCTTGTTCGTTCTCCACTCTATTCTTCACAGGGCTTCACAGTCATCATTCTACAACTTCTTATGCCTTCCAAGCCTTTTTCTTATCTGGTTCTAACCCTCTTTCCTGTCATCCACAGAGGCTAAAATATCTCTCCTGCAAGCCACAACCTGGAAGTCTCAGAAATGCTATTAACTTTATTATAACTTCATGTCGTCTGTTTATGGAAGCTGGAATAATAACACAGTCACTCTGTCCCAGAACAATCTTGTCAAAACCCCAAAGGAACCAATGGTCGGACTCTGATGCAAAATAGAACCCTTAAATTAAGAAGCATCTTTGCTGCTATTAGCTGTGGGATTTTTAAGAAAGCTGCTTCGGGTATTATTTGTGCTGCAATGAAGGAAATTTGAGCCAGGGTTCCAAGAAGAGTCATAAAATTTACCAACAATAAGCAGTGACCAAATCCCGTAACCTACCGGAGCTCTGGGATGTGACAATAAGATGGTCAGAAACAGAGTCTGGGGGTCTTGTGCTAGCATTGTTCCCTCTGAATGGTCTCCTCCTTTGCTGAGATGGCCATAAATAAAGTTGTAAAATAGATAGTGTGGCTGGTACTTGGAGAATGAAAGTGCTCTGTGCCAGGCAGTTCACTTTGTACAGCACACACTGGAGTTCGCCTGCTCTCTTTATCTACTATAGTGCTCCTGACTCCCAGCGAGAAGTGGATTCAACTACTGGCCCCAGATTTTTCCCTATAATAGGATTACACATTTGCACACTTTGCCATGTCACTTTATGATGGTACCTTACTATGGGTAAATTATACTTTCCTATTTCTTTGATATGAGCCCCCCTTTAGCCACTCAGTGTTAGAGGAATAATCCAAGCAGAGATAATAAATGTGTTATTGTACTGTGACTTATGTTTTCGAGCTCCTATAATTTTCCATGAGAAAAATACCTCTCCCCACCACCACACAGCTACTAGTACCAACAAATGAAAAATTAAGGGTAGTTGATATAAATCCAACTGGTCCAAGCCAAACCAAGCAGAGCCACAGCCAACCCACAACCCCATAATCAAAATACATAAATCTGTGTTCTGTAATGCAATGAGTCTTCTAGTCTTCTGCATTGTATATAACACAGAATCATTGGCAATAACCGAATAACACACTATCTAAGAAGAAGTTAATTTTTCTCAAGGCAATAATAATCATAACCCTCTCTAGAACAGTTTTCTGGAACAACTTAATTTAAATGGTTATAACCAGATGAAAATAAGATAAAATTATAAAACCCTTAGTTAAGGTCTGGCTCACTGACAAACACAAGATATTAATTTTTTAAAAGTTTGTGAATTTATATATTTATTTATGTATTTATGAATAGTTTTAGGTGCACAGAAAAACCAATATAAAAATATGGATTTACACAGTATACCCCTTTTCTCTACATATAAAAGGCCTCCTTTATTGTCAAAACATCCTTCTATAGAATGGTGCATTTGTTTCAATCAATGGACCCAATTTGGAATACCATTACTGCCCAAAGTTCACATTTTACATTAGGATTCTGTCTTGATATTGTGTATATTAAGAGTTTGGGCAAGCATACAATATAACATGTACCCACCATTACAGTATTATAAAGTGTTCTTTTTTACTACACTCAAAACCTTTCCATGCTCCATCTGTTCATCCATCCCTTCAGGTTCTTCCCACTGTCTGCAGATTACCACTGATTTTATTTTGTTTGTTTGCTTGCTTGCTTGCTTGCTTTTGCAGACCTTTTTAAGCTCAGGCTACGCAAACACACATGCTATGCAAGCACTCTGTCACTTAGTTACCTCCTCGGGTTTTGATCTTTTCACTGTCTCCATAGTTTACCTTTTCCAGAACACCATAGAAAAAGAGTAATTGAGAAATACAGTGAATATTTTAAAAAGAAAAGCGCTACAGTAGAAAAACACATTGTGAAGAACGACAAGAGAGATCAGTGCATTCAAAGCAATGAGAAGCATGGTGAGCAGAATAATGGCAAGTGTCTTAAACATTCACCATGCTTTTCATGCCTCATAGTTGAAATAATACCACATATAACCTTTCAGAATGGCATCTTATACTTGGTAATATGTACTTGTTTTCTCCATGTTTTCTCATGGTTGATAGTTCTTGTGTTTTTACTGAGCACATTGCATTGACTGGACGTGCCTCAGTTTATTAAGCCATTTCCCTATTGAAAAAGATGGTGACTGTTTCCAAGTTTACAAATTATGAATAAAGTTGCTATTTTCAACTCTTTGGGTGAATACCAAGGAGTGTGATTGCTGGATCCTATATGTCTAGCTTTCAAAGAAATTCAAAACTTATCTTCCAAATTTGCAGTACCATTTTATATTCCCACAGCAATGAAGGAGAATTCTTGCTCCAGGTCCTTGTCAGAATTTAGCACTGTCAGTGTTCTGGCTTGTGGCCATGTTAGTGGGCAAGTGGTGATAGCTCACGGGTGTCTTGGTTGGTATTTTCTCATGACACATGACTCAGAGTATTTTTCAGATGCTTCTTGGTCATCTGGTTGTTCCCTTCAGTGAGGTAGCAAGGTCTTTGGCCCTTGTTTCTAATTAGTCTGTTGAAGATTTTATTGAGTTTTAAGAGTTCTTAGAACCCTGGAAACAACTAAAATGACCATCATCTGAAGAATGGTTGAAAACGATGTGGTATTTTCATAAAATGGAATGTTACTCGGCTATAAGGAATGATAAACTAGAAGACTTCCTATATAAATGGATGTATCTAGAATGTATACTCATAAGTGAAATAAACCAGACCTACCTATGTAAATATTATATAGTTTCCCCAGTGTAAGGACTCAGAGGAATAAATAAATAAATAAATAAATAATAAATAAATAAACAAATTTTGGGTGGTGCCAGGAATCAATCTCAGGACCTTGCGTTTTCTGCAGTCTCAACCCCTATAATTTTTTTTTTAGAAGAGTGACTTAAATATAAAATGCAATTGGAAGACTTAAAAAAGTAATGTTTATTGAAAGTGTTAATGTTTACTTGTCTGATCAGTCTTACATACCTACATCTGTTGACCTATACTGATTTGATGATGAAAATAGGTAATGCAACCACTGTTAAATTTTTCTTGTTTTGAAATTCTGTACTATATGTATGTACTCTTACTTGTTACTGTTTTTTTTTCTATCTTTGTTTCTGCTATTTTTACTCTTTAAAATAAAAATAAAGAGTCCGGCAGGATGGCTCAGTGCTCTAAAGCGCCTGCTTAGGAAAGCTTAGGCAGCTGCAGGGACCACGGTTCAATCCCCAGCACCACATGCTGCGCCAGCCCTGCCCTCAGGGCATGCTGAGCCAGCCATAAAAATAAAATAAATAAACCAAAAAACAAAAGTTCTGAAACAAGAAAAAAAAATTTATAAAATAAAATAAAAATAAAAAGAGTTCTTGGTACATTTGAGATAACAGTCCTTTATCAGATATATATTTGCAAATATTTACTCCAAGTCTGTAGCATGTTTTTAATTGTTTTGATGGAGCAGAAAATGCTGGTTTTAATGAAGTTAAGCTTATAAATTGTTTGATGCATCATGTTTTCTGCCATATCTAAAAATTCATTTCCAAAGCCAAGATTATCTAAATTTTCTCCTATGTTGTAATCTATATATTTAAAGCTTTGTAACCTACAATATAGGTATGATCTACTTTGGCCTAGTTTTTGTATTTTTGTGAGAAATGAAATCTGTCTAGATATTTTTCAGTATGGGGATGTCCAGTGGTTATTATTTAATCTAGTATATTCCCAAATTTATTTGTATTTTCTCCCCAAATAGCATGGTTGATTTTCCAAGTATAGCTTCTAGTCAAAACTCCCAGATTTTCTCAATGCACTAATAGACAATTACACTGAGATGCAAATTTGGGAAGGCCAGGAAAACCAAAAGGAAGAGTGGCTGGAATAGTAGAGAGAAAATGCAAGAAAACTTATGTGGAGAACTTAGAAGGTAAAATATGCCTGGGAAAACATTCAGGCCAGTCTCCAAAGATAAACTAGTAGTCAGGTCAATAACCTATAACTACTTTGGCTTCTTTCTAAACCTCCCCCTTCAATTAAATTAGACAAAACATATCATAATAAGTTCTTCCTAGCACTGACAAGTGGCTTCCAACAAGCCTCTGATCTGTGCCACAACTCTTCAAAGTAGACCTTTAATATAAGCACCAGGAAAAAAAAATAAATAAAAATAATAAAATAAAATAAGCACCAGGGGGCGGGGGGCGGGGGGCGGCGGGCCGGGGCACAGAATGTGTCCCAGCCCTGCCTTGTCAATGCCCCCTCCAGGTGGGGCGGCTGCTGAGCCCATTTAAGCCCCTGGCACCTGGGCCCGCCTCCGCTCCCCCCCTCGAGTGGCTTCCTGCAGCAGCAGGCGACCCTGGGCCTGCAGCTGGCCCTGCCGTGTCATGGCTCCCAAGTGCCAGGCTTGGCTCATCCCTCAGATCAAGAAGGCCCGACTGTCTCTGGGTCCCAAACCCAAGGCTGCGACGGGCTTGCTGGGCCTGCCCAAGGGAGAAAAAGAGCAACAAGAAGCAATTGAATACATCGATGAAGTACAAAATGAAATAGACAGACTTAATGAACAAGCCAGTGAGGAACTATTGAAAGTAGAACAGAAATGTAACAAACTCCGCCAACCATTTTTTTCAAAAGAGGTCAGAATGATCGCCAAAATCCCAAATTTTGGGGCAACAACATTTGTTAACCATCCACAAGTGTCTGCGCTGCTTAGGGAGGAAGATGAGGAAGCTTTGCATTATTTGACCAGAGCTGAAGTGACAGAATTTGAAGATACCAAATCAGGTTACAGAATAGATTTTTATTTGGATGAAAATCCTTACTTCGAAAATAAAGTTCTCTCCAAAGAATTTCATCTGAATGAGAGTGGTGATCCGTCTTCAAAGTCCCCTGAAATCAAATGGAAATCTGGAAAGGATTTGACAAAACATTCAAGTCAAACGCAGAATAAAGCCAGTAGGAAGAGGCAGCATGAAGAGCCTGAGAGCTTCTTTACCTGGTTCACTGATCACTCAGATGCAGGTACAGATGAGCTAGGAGAGGTCATCAGGGACATCTGGCCCAACCCACTGCAGTACTACCTGGTTCCCGACATGGATGATGAACAGGCCGAGGGGGAAGAGGATGATGATGGTGAGGAGCAGGAGGAAGGGCTGGAGGACATCGACGAGGAGGGTGATGAGGATGAGGGCGAGGAGGAAGGCGAGGAAGACGAAGGAGAAGATGACTAACTGAATACTGACGGATTCCAACCTTCTTGTTTTCCTTTTTTTATTTTTATTTTTTTTATTTTCTCCAGTCCCTGGGAGCAAGTTTCAGTCTTTTTTCCCTCTTGTGCTCAGGCACCCTGTTCTTGAGATCTCTCTTTCAAACACCATGGTTCTCGACTTACTTTAGGGGGAGAAACCTTGCAGAATACAATGGGACAATGATCTCCACAGCCTTCTGTTCTCATTTCGGTCCCCTCCTGTCTCCACAAACTTTTTTGAAATCAACACCACCATACTCTGTGGGAAAAAAGAAAACTCTCCGTGCTCTTGGCTCTGCTGGAAGCTGGAGGGTGCTCGGCCCTTGTGTAGTAGTGCACAGAATTCTAGCTTTCTTCCTCCTCTCTCTGTATATTGGGCTCAGAGACTGCACTGTGTCTCTATGTGAATATGGACAGTTAGCATTTTCCAACATATGCCTGTCTACTCTCTCTTGTTTAAAAAAAGATTTAATTTTTTTTTAAAATGGGGTATAGAAGGTCAGCAACGGGTGTGTTTGAGATATTTGGGTGGGTTAAGTGGGCATTTGACACCATGGCTTCTCCTTTGGCATGTTTAATTGTGATGTTAACAGACATCCTTGCAGTTTAAGATGACACTTTTAAAATAAAATTCTCTCCTAATGATGACTTGAGCCCTGCCACTCAGTGGGAGAATCAGCAGAACCTGTAGGGTCCTATTTGGAATTGACATTCTCTATTGTAATTTTGTTGGTTTATTTTTAAATTCTTTTTTTGTTTTCACTGGAAAGGAAAAGATGATGCACAGTTTTAAACGTTCAAAGTGTACAAGTTGCGCTTTCAGCCAGAACTGCCATCTTCCAGTAATTTGTCAAAATGACTAATACAAAGGGCAAGAGGAGGGGAACCCATTATATGTTCTCCAGGCCCTTTAGAAAACATGGGGTGGTACCTTTGGCCACATACATGCGAATCTACAAACAGGGTGACATTGTAGACATCAAGGGAATGGGTACTGTGCAAAAAGGAATGCCTCACAAATGTTACCATGGCAAAACAGGAAGAGCCTACAGTGTTATCCAGCACGCTGTTGGCATTGTTCTAAACGAGCAAGTTAAGGGCAAGATACTTGCCAAGAGGATTAATGTACGTATTGAGCATATTAAACATTCAAAAAGTCGTAATAGCTTCCTGAAACGTGTGAAGGAAAATGATCAGAAAAAGAAAGAAGCCAAAGAGAAAGGTACTTGGGTTCAACTGAAGCGCCAGTCTGCCCCTCCCAGAGCAGCACACTTTGTGAGAACCAATGGGAAGGAACCTGAGTTGTTGGAACCTATTCCCTATGAATTCATGGCATAAACTGGGATATAGTTCTGTCATTCACCACCTAATTGGCAGCTTAAGTGTTCTAGGTCCTGTATAAAAATAAAATTGCCCTGTGTTGTAAGGGTGATTTTCTTAGTTGAAGAGGTATGTGGTGCCTTCTTACCTCAAACATATCTCAGCAGATTTTCACTGTAGTAACTGTGTTTGGTCTTTACTCTTCAGTGTTTTCTTGCTGAAGAGTATTGCTGAGGTATTGTGCAGGTATATCCCCAAATATTTATAAAATATTTATATTGGCTTGAAGATTTTCTAAATCACCATTGGGGAAAGATGTGTCCAAATAAATGGAAGTCACTTAAGAAAGAAATGTAAGTCCATTTCAGTTAAATAAATTGTTTAAAGCAAAAAAAAAAAAAAAAAAGGGTACAAGTTGCTTTGTTACAATAAAACTACATGTGTACACAAATAAAGAAAGAAAGAAAGAAAGAAAGAAAATAAGCACCACTGTATCCTAGGAATATTGAGTGACTTGGTCAGAAATTATTATTCATTCTTCCAATTTCCTTTCTAAAGGAATCTGTTTCTCTTTGATTAAATTCAACAAAATTTGGACTAAAGTCAAAATAATTCCCCAAAATGGAGCTACCACATTATTGAACAATCTCACTGTTGAGTACATATCACATCTTCATATCAAAGAGATGACTGCAGGGCTGGCAAGATAGCTCAGCAGACTAAGTACCCGTGTAGGCACGTGCAAGGACAAGGGTTCCATCCTGGCACCACCTGCCACACCAGGCCCACTCCCCAGGCCCACTGAGCCAACAAGCAAGTCTGGGCATGGAGGCACATGCCTGCAATCCCAGTGCTGGAGAAGCTAAAAATGGAATCACTAGGAGTCCAAGTTGAATAGTGAGACCCTGTACCAAAAATGTTTTTTAAAAATGTAAACCAAAGAGATCACTGAGCGCCCATGTTTACCATGTAGCACTTCTCACAACAACCAAGATACAGAAACAGATGAATGGAAAAGGGAAATGTTGTGTATATACACCCCAGACTAGATTCAGCCATAGGGAAGAATGAAGTCCTGTCATCTATAGCAATGTAGAGAAACTAAAGGGGTTAAGCAAAAATAAATTCCTTACTTTGTGTAAAACAAAGTAAGACACAGAGGGCTGGGGAGAGAGCTTTGTGGTCTAATCGCCCACCCAGCAAGCACAAGGACCTCAGTTCGATCCCCAGTACTGCATGCTGTGCAGGCCCTGGGACCCCAGGTGCACTATGCTGGACACTGAAGCCAGGCATGGCGGCCCATGCTTGCAATCCCAGCCCTGGGGAGGCTGAGACAGGAGGAGGAGGATGAGTCTGAGCTGCATGGTGACTCCCTGTATCAAAAGAATAAAAAAAAATTTTTTTAAGGCACAAAAAAGATAAATATCACATATTCTCATTCATTTTCATAAGCCAAAAAAGGTCATCTCAGAGAATAGCATGGTAGTCACTACAAATTAGAAATGGAAATTAGGAGGAAGGATGGAAAAAAGTTAGACAACCGCATAGCAACACAGATAAGGAAAATTAGTTTCTAGCTTTCTATAGCACAGTAATTATTTGTTACAGCAATCTGTGATATATTTTAAAATAACTAGAAGAGTATAGAAGTAACCAGTGCATAAAAGTGATTACTGTTCCAGGAGATGAAGTATTCAGTACCCTGATTTGATCGGAATGTGTACATGTACCACATTATCACACTGTACTGCAGAAATATAAACAAATATTATATCTCAATAAAAGTACTTGAAAATTAAGGAGGATAGTATTTTAACCTAAAGGAATAGATTCCTTTCTTTTTAAAATATATATTTAGTACAAGGTCTACAGGGTCTCACTACACAGATCAGACTTGTAGTGATCCTCCTGCTTTCAGCCTCCCAAGCACTGGGATTACAAGCCTGTGCCACCACACCCAGTCTCAGTTGCCCTCCCAGAGTGCCCCAGGGGCAAGGCCTGTATGAGGAATAGATTTGCAATGAACTAGAAAGTGCTATGGCAAGTAAATAATAAAGAAGAGGAAAGGGAAGAGAAGCTTCAAGGCCCTGTAAAGCGCACCAAACATCCATCCTTTACTTCATCCAATGGCAAGCCCATCCCTGCAGCTAAATCAAGACAGAAGTATAGAGAGATTTAAATTTGTCTGTGAAGAACCTGAACAGTTATAATTCCTTCTCTTAGAAAAAACAATCAGCCAAAAGTTTTCCTCATTGCTGCATCTCAAGGTCTAAGTACAGTCAACATGTATGTCTACGCTTGTCCTAGTTACTTTTTGCTCATTGTTGGGACAAATACCTAACACTCAAAATGAAGGAAAGAAAAGTTTATTTAGCTCACAGTTTGTTTTTAGTTTATACTCTGCTGGCTCCAAAGCAGCAGCAAACAGTGAAGAGCAGAGGAGGAGCAACAACAGCTGTGGCATCCATCAAGCCTCTCTCTTCCAAATTCTGTGCCGGTACAGAGCTCCTTCAAAGTAGCATGGCTGCAAAGATCAAGCTCCTCCAAAGATGAGGACTTCTCCAAGGAAGCAGGGCGGGGGTAGGCCAAGCAGGAAGCAGCCAGGGGAGGGCCAGGCTGGGCTGATCGTACAAAGTCTTCCTCAACTGTTTTCATACACTTTTGTGCTGAGTCACTTGCGGTGGCCCCTCCAGCCCTAGAGTGGAACCAATCACTGTGAAGGGCGGGTCCTCCACATCCTACAGGATGGGGCCCCACAGCCCGGAACCCGCCAGCCCAGCTTGACACAATGTATCAACTACCACAACTCTAAAAGAATTTAATGTTTTTTCTATAAAAAAAAAAAAATGGGATTATGTTTATTACTTAGATATTATTTCCTGTTAGGAAGAATTCCAGCATTATAAAGTAGATACAGGATGGGCTTCTTGAGCACAGAACAAATGCAATCAGCTGGAGCCTTGCTCTCAGAGGGCTCTGCTCTGTTGTTAAGGCTTTGAAGATACATGTCATCTCCTCCATGTGTTTTTAAGTGAGTTACAGTGAGACAATGGAGCATGCACAGGAACAGATGTGTGCATGTGCTGGCTGAGGTTTACCCCATTAGCACATAAGCTTATGGCTTGCATAAAAATAGCATGCACCTTTCGGTTTTGGTCTCACTAAAATCCAACAGTAAGCCTCCCATAAATTTGTGCTCCTTCCCCATATTAACACATGCATGACTGAATGACATCACTGATACACTGGAGTTCATGTTTTCACTTTAATCCAGGACTTGCTTAGAGCATGTCCTAGGGTAACTATGCCCCAGGCAACACAAACATGCAAGAAACCACATCATGCTACTTCCAGGACCACTAGAGCCAAACAAGATGACTTTGGGAAACCAGGAAAGATGAAACGAGTCACAGTTCCTCCCACTGCTATTGTAAGAGAGATTTTTACAAAACCCACATGGCCCCAGTACAGAAATTTCCAGGACTAGTTCTAGAATCCTTTAAAAGTTAAAATTACAAAATGCTAATTATAGCTTTGCTTCTTCCCTTGCTTGCGCCCAGTGCTGATGCTGCACCTGCTAAAAGTTCAGATAAGCCCAAGGATGGGAACAACTTCCCATGTCAGAATGTCCTATTTCTTGTAAAAAACCCAACTGCAGCCTGATCTAAGTCCCCATCCTGCCCTTTAGATAAGCCTGACCACTAGTTACAAAGATGTGACAAAATTTGCAGAATGCACCCCGACCGAACATCTGCTGTCCATATTAGGAAACGTCCTTGCAGCTCAACTCTAAACTTCCTCATAGGTATCCCCGCCAATTAATGTACAAGAAACCATTTAAATTAACCAATGCCATTTGCTTTTGTAACCACGCTTGCAAAACTCCTCCTGCCTTGGTCTGTGGGCTTAAATACACTGCCCACACCCTGCTCGGGGCTCTCTGTTCCTGCATGTTCAGTGAGCCCCACACATGCTTGGAAAATAAAATCCCCTTGCTTTTTGCATGAGAGAACGTCTCTTGGAGTCTTCCTTCACGCAGTGCACTTCTCGACCCTAACACTATCTCCTAGCTGAAACAGTTTTGGGAAAATATGCAGCCCACAAAGAAGGGAAATAGGAAACAATTTATTAACCTGCCTTCCTCTTGTACCTTCTGAGATCCTTTTTGTGCTACTGAGGATAAACTCAGGGCCTCGCACACACTAGACAAGTGCTCTGGCACCAAGCTCCACTCCCAGTCCTTTACCTGCGTTTTGACCACAGAATCTAGCATTTCTATTTTGCACTGGGTCCTACAGATTATGTAGCTAGCCCTGAAAATGAACTAACACTCTCATCTATCTATGAGAAACAGAGACCCAGCGGAATCAAGCAGTTTTCTCGAGATCATGGAGATAACAAGAGGAAGACACTAGATTCAAATCTAAGTCTGGCTCCAAAGACTCTCTTCCTCTGCCATCCAATATTGTATCTAAATTGCAGATAGTGAAGACCCAATGGAAATTACAAGCTTGGGACTAAATTTATTACTTCAGCTCTTGCCTAGATAGCATTGTCTGAAGTTAAGATTTGCATTGAGATCTATGCCAGGCAACATTAAGTGGCTACAAAGTTAAAAGGCTGTTTAAGAAAATAATTCTATCACTAATCTGTGATCTAGTTTATCAAGTCCATGGACTTGCTAGCCTCAATTTAGATACACAGCCCCCATGCCCAATAAGGCTCTCAATTCTCTTCCAAATCCCCTTTTTTCTAAATACCACATGTTTCTACATTTCCTGTAGTGAGTCACATAAAATTATTCATTTAGATTTTATACTAAGTCATAGTTACATCAGAAGGTCCAAGGAATTACGCCAGTGTGACTGCTATCCAAATTGTTTTAATGACTTTTTCTCCCATCCTCCTTTAAAGTATCATGCTGTCCATAGGACTGTGGGCCTACCTTCTAACTTCAACAGACATTTTTCAAGGTTCACAACAACAGCTTCAGAGGCCTTGTCTCCCACCTTTCCTACTCACATTTATGAAACCCAAGTTAGAAATTATATATTCTAATACTTAAAAGAATATCATTGTTTTTTAGAACAAGATTTCCCCAAGTAGTTCAGACTGGACTTGAATTCATGTTGTATCCCAGACTGGACTCAGCAATCCTCTTGTCTCAGTCTCCTGAGTGCTGGAATTATAGGTATGTACCACCACACCCAGCTATAAGGCACCATTCTTTTCTTTTCTTTTCTTTTCTTTTCTTTTCTTTTCTTTTCTTTCTTTCTTCTTCCTTTTTTTTTAATTGTGGTACCAGGATCAAACTACAGGACCTTGCATTTGCCAAGTAGGTGCTTAAGCCACTGAGGGATCATTCTTTTGCTACCTGTTAATGGTCAATGAGAAAGTTACGGTACTACACCTTCGGGAAGAAGTGTATTTCAAAAACCAGAATATACAATCAGTGTAAAGAGCTTTCTTTACAGCTTCTGGAAAGAGAATCACACACACACACACACACACACACACACACAGATACACAGAAAGCTTGCTTGCCTTTACTCTCTCGATTCGTGGAATTGCTGCCACAGCTAGTAATTGGAAGTATTTGTGCCAAAAAAATATTTTATGAGAGCAATTCTTCCTGTGAGATTTTGAGGGACTTGGATATATTTCATAGCTATTTCCAGGCATAGACACAAATACAGCTGTCAAGAAAATTTCATCTAAGAACGACAGAGCAGAGACAACAGAAAAACAATGAGTTCAATATTATAATTTCTGCAATACATTCCTGAGAGTGTAGGAATAACACTACATAGATATTCTTATGTGAAAAACTTGAGAAGTCATACATAAAAATAAAATTTATTAGTGAATTTAAAAATTATACTGAATTTCTGAAAGTGATCTTTTTGGAAATCCATGTATTCTCATTACTAACCAAAGGGAGAATCAAAGCAAAATCTAAAGCCCGGAGACTTGCTACCAGGATCTTGTAGACCAAACCTAAATGCATTATATCATCACGAAGGTATTTTAAATAAGAGGAGAAATTACAATTCTCCTTGTAAAAATTGTTCATCTGGTCTCCATAGCTAGAGAGTCAAAAAAAAAAAAAATCCCACATAGAAAAAAATTAGTAAATCTGCGAGTTAGTTTCAGGTGTGCACCTGACTGGAGTTTCCTAGGGAACCACAAGGCATTATTTTGGGGGTCAGTCAGAACACTGTAGAAATAAAAGATCTTACCATTTCTGCCTTGTTCCATCTTGGACTGCTGGCTATATCAACATGCCTGTCTCTGTGTTGGAGGAACATCAAACAGCCAATTGAGAGGCTCATGATGAGGAGAAACTAAGGCCTCTAAGGCCTCATGCCACTATGGAAGACCAGGTTGACAGCACAAAACAAACTACTTCAGAAGCAAATCCTGCAGCCTCTCTCCAGCAGTTCGTCGACTGCAGACTGGGCTTGCATCTTCATCGCAGCCTCATACAGACACCAAGCTCAAATTACCCAAGTGCACCGCCTCTGGATTTCTGACCCACAGTAACTGTATGTTAACAATAAATGACCATCATCTGAAGTGATGAAGTTCTGAACTGATCCATTACACAGAAATAAGTAGCTAATATGTGTGATGGGTGCCTTCTGCATAACACTTCTACATTTTGGGGAGACTGGAAGGAACATATCCCGTGATTTCCAAGTTAATAAAGTTAATTTTATTTTTTATTATAAAAATGCATTCAAGGGGCTGGGGAGATAGCTCCGTGGCACAAGTGCCTGCCTGGCAAGTGCAAGGTCGTGAGTTTGAACCCCAGTCCCACCAAAAAAAATAATAATAATAAAAATAAAAATAAAAATGCATTCATGGGCTGGTGAGATAGCTTAGCAGCCTGAAATGTCATTTTGTCATGCCAGACTATTGTCCCACATGGTTGTCCCTTGCTATTTCATGTTCAGCACACCTCTGATGCAGTCCTGATGTGACACAAAATCATGATTTTACAATGACTTAATTTGGACGATGACAGAAATATGCCTAGAGTTTCATAACCCTCCTAGATGAGTGTAAAAGCAGGCAGTTTCTACAGGCTCTCTTAGATCTCAGAGTTGGCTCATACCGTGCATGCATTGACAGTTCATTGGCTTGGATGGACTATCTCCAATAATTTGAAAACATTGGAAAGACAATGTTTCTCTACAATAAAAAAAAAAAAGAAAGACCAAACCTAGATCAGGGCCAGGACATAGCTCAGTGGTACAGCACCCAGCTGGCAAGCACGAGGTCCAGTCCCAGAATCCACGACACCTAAATAAACAAACTGAGGTCTCTCAATAGTCATTTTCATTGGTGAAAGGCTTTCCCCTACATCCATTCAGTCTGAATTCCTCATTAGCTTTTGAACACTTACACGTGCTGCTTGGTTTATTTGTTACGCCCTACCTAGCTCTATGGCTGCTGCCTCTTCTTCATATACATTAGAAAGTTATAGCATTTGCTCCTCAAAAATGACCAGGTTCGGCTTAGAAATGGCAAGGTTTCTTTTGCTAAAAAAAAAAAAAAAAAAAAAAAGTCACATGATGACTTTGCAAAATTCTATTGTAATATTGTGCTAAGGAGAAAAAAAAAAGGTCATTATAGAAAATTTTAGAAAATCATATATACAGATGGTATTTCCTGAGAATGCTCTTAGAATGTTTAGGAAGCATTCCAAGTTTCCAGAATCTAAGCTACAACTCCAAGTACTACTAAATAAAAAATAAGGGAAATAAACCGAATTTTAAATGTTTTGTGACAGTATTTCCATATTTATAACCAAACAAGAATGAAGCATGCAGATAATGTCAAAATAAAACAGCATGAGTATTTTATTTTGCACATCAACAAAACCTCAATTTTTAGAGCAGGAATGGAATACTCACTGATATTAAGCAAAAGCTCCAGGGGAAAAAACTGTCAAGAAAGAAAGAAAGAGAGAGAGAGAGAGAGAAAGAAAGAAAGAAAGAAAGAAAGAGGGGAAGGACAGGGGAGGGGGGAAAAGAGGAGAGGGGGAGGGAGAAGGAGAAGAGAAAAGAAGACAGGAGAGGAGAGGCAAGGTGAGGCGAGGCAAAGGGAAGAGATATTACTACTCTATAAAATATGTACTTGAGTTTAACATCACTGTCTTTCTGAGTATGAAACAGCTGAGACTTAACTTGGAATTGGTATTTTCCACCCATCATTGATATTCTAACAAATCTTTATAGAATGTGATAAAAGCAGTTACACATTTTTACATATTTATAAATCTAAGTATATACAAAATTGTAGCCTGTGGCATTTTCCTAGTCTCTTACTCTCATTTAATACCTTTTTTTGTTTTCTTGTAAACCAACCATTTACTTGAGAGAGGGTATAACAGTAACTAAAATTACACTGGAGCAGCACACATCTAAAAGACTAGAATGAGAGGCATTCCAAGCATACTCTTGCTGTGACACATTGCTATCCTCAGTGTCAAAAACATTTTGGAGGTTCCTAGGACCATTATCTAATTCATCCCGTGTATACAAGTGCATGGCTTTGCCGCTGCCGTGCTTCCTACCTTTTCTGCTTGCAGTCACTTCATTGTTGACCCCTTCAGTCCTTGATTTCCATTCAGCTATGTTATGCCTCTCCGTTTTTATTTCTCCTTTTGAGATCTTATACTAGGGAGACTATACGAGTTTTACACATTAAGAATATAAGTTTAGTCGGCTATAAGTGGAGCTGCAGGCGCACAGGCTGTGCAGGCCCGTGCAGGCCAAGACTCCGTATCCACGACGGAGCATCCGAGGCAGTGAATAATAGCTCTTCGAGTCTGCAGTAAAAAATGGCCTCCAATAAAACTACATTGCAAAAAATGGGGAAGAAACAAAATGGAAAAAGTAAAAAAGTTGAGGAAGCAGAACCTGAAGAGTTTGTGGTAGAAAAAGTACTGGGCCAACGTGTAGTGAATGGGAAGGTGGAGGATTTTCTGAAGTGGAAGGGATTAACAGATGCTGACGACACATGGGAACCTGAAGAAAATTTAGATTGCCCGGAGTTAATGGAAGCATTTCTTAATTCACAAAAAGCTGGTAAAGAAGAAAAAGATGGTACAAAAAGAAAATGTTTCTCTGACAGTGAATCTGATGACAGCAAATCAAAGAAAAAAAGAGACGCTGCCGACAAAGCTAGAGGTTTTGCTAGATGTCTTGATGCTGAGTGAATAATGGGCGCCACAGAAAGCAGCAGAGGATTGATGTTTCTCCTCAAATGGAAAGATTCAGATGAGGCTGGCTTCGGGCTGGCAAAAGAGGCAAATAGGAAATGTCCTCAAATCGTAACTGCTTTTTATGAAGAGAGACTAACTTGGCATTCTTGTCCAGAAGATGAAGCTCAATAACTTACATCATATATATGTGTGTGTGTATATATATATATATATATATATATATATATATATATACATATGTATATATATACATATATATATACATATGTATATATATATATATGTATATATAGATATATATATATACATATATGTCTTGGTTTGGATTTACTAGTGTGGAAAAAACATTCTAATGAAAATCAAGTTTAATATGTCAGTTTTGAAAGTAATATTTTGAGGAGTTGTTGGGTTTTGTTTTGCATCTATAGCACTGGTTACTTAGAACAAATAAATAAAGCTTTTGTACTTGCTTCCTGTATAAAAAAGAGCATTTAGTACCCTGATACATTTCCTCTGCTTCCCTAAATCTTTGGGGGAATTTTCCATATTCCAAATCAGAATTATGTTTTAGCTCAAATGCTTAAGGACCATTCTGAATTATTTGTGTGAGTATGAATAAGATTATTATATAAGTGGCTTTTGGTTTTTTTAACTTAATATTTTTATTGTTTAAATTTACCAATGGTTATATTACATAGTTTCATAATCAGATCAGTTTAGATTAATACATATAGGTATATAAGATTGATCAAACAATTAAACATTAACACTGTTAAATCAACATTACTTGTTTGTTCTTTTTCCCGTTTCTTTTTTTTGAAAGTTGACATATTGCATATTGTCCTCACAATCGTTCTACAGAGCACAGTGTGTGGGCATGACCCACCTCCCTATTGATGTTGCTTAGAAAAAAAAAAAGGAAAAGAATATACTTCTCTTTGGACTAAGAGGAAGCAGATATATACACACTCAAATGTTCTGCAATTGCAGTGGGCCACCAGTGAAGCTTGTAATGTTGGAGGCTATTGAATCTAAGCCTCCTAAAGCTCATCTCACCAATCTAGCTCTGCGTTTCATGTATTGTAATTAAGGATTTTTTCTTTCTTGCGGGGTGGTCAAGGGCAAGTCGAAGCAAGACCTTACAACAAAACATTCATTTTTTTTGTGTCTTCCAGGGTCAAATCCCCTCAGGATTAAGTTTGGGACCATAGACAGTACTTTGTAGAACTGTTGTTAGTGTCAGCCTTTGGAACGAGTCATGATCATTGCTTGGCCAGTTTGCTTTCTGTGAAAGCCTGAGAGAATGTTTTTCTCTGGGGGGCTCTCCTTAGATGGACTATAGTTCATTCATCCCTTTCCTCTGATGTCCCATAATCTCCTTGACCAGGAAATTTGGGACACCTCTGAGTTATAGGATATTACAGCACAGGTTCCCTTATATCCTGGGTCGTTATTGACCTTGAAGGGCTAGGGCCAAAATATTGGCTATCCTTATAGCCCTTCTTTTTCTCCAATTGACGGGCTGTTAACTTACATTCTTAACTCTCCAGCAGAAAAGCTTTGTGATATTATTACTCTATAACATAGGTACTTCAGCTTATCATCACTGGCTTTCTGGGTATCAAATATCTTTGACTTAGCTTGGAAATGATGTTTTCTGACCATCATTGATATTCTAATAACTTTCCATAAAATGTGATATAAGCAGTTACACAATTTTTACACAGATATTTGGAAATACAAAATTGTAGCCTGTCAAGACTATGGTATTTGGCCCAGTCTCTTATTTTCAAGTGCTACTCTTGAGAGAGAGAATGACAGTTTACACCAGGAGCAGTGCACATTAAAAAGACAAGAGTGACATGCATTCCAAGCATAATTTTAGTGTTACATTGTGCTATAATCAATATGATGAACCTTCTGAAGGTTCTGGAGAACAGTATCTGATTCATCCTGTGTACATAGGTGTATGGTTATGCCATTGATATGTTTTCTGTTTTATCTGCTTCCAGTCACTTTGTTGTTTAATCCATAACACATTCAGCTGTGTTATGCCCTTAAGCTCTTGTTTTCTTCTTTAAAGTTCTTATATTAGGGAGACTATACGATATTTACACATATAGGTCTGGTTTATTTCACTAATGAGTATATGTTCAATATGCATCCATTTATATATGAAGTCTTCAAACTTATCATTCTTTATGGATGAGTACTATTCCACTGTATAAAAACACCA